>MJUU01017268.1:58475-72435 GCA_002080025.1 Modiolus philippinarum | reverse complement strand
ATGTAATTTGTTTGGCCTAGTTATGTTACTTGTTTACAATAAACAATGGTCAAGGTTATTACACCTTAGAACATGTGGAATATTCTAGAATTTAAATTCAGATTTTAACACATAGATTTTTCTAGAGGTTTTCCTTACATAATCATTTTAGTCATGTAAAAATTAGTTGATTAGAATGCTCTAGTTATATCCTGTGAAGCTTTTTCTGGAAAGAATAAATGTATTTATATATGATAGCTGAAAAGGGTGAAATCAGTCAGTTTAATAAGTTTATACAGGATTAATTTGTTTATACAGGATTATCATGCACATCTTTCGTATTGGAAATCGACATCAATTATTGTGAATATATTATCAACTATTTAGTGAGGATTATAAGGATTATTCTATTGGACATTAATTGGTGGAATTAAGTGAACTATTCATTTGGATTATTACTTGGACTTCATTATTGTCAGATAAGTCATATATTGTATTTAATTTGTAAAAAAATTATTTTTTGTCTGATTAAAAATTAATTTGAGCCAATTTTGTTTTATGATTGATGACTTCAATGTACAATAATTTATTGGTCGTTTCTGCCACATAACATATGTTTAATTGTTACATGGTCATCTGTGAAATTTGTACTGAGATAATCGATAAAAAAAATAAATTTCCATCTAAGAAATATTAATATATGATTTCACAGTTGATTCGTTACTGTCGAGTGTGTAGTTTGCACAGTGATTTTTTTAACAGAGCAAAAACAATGTCCCAAAAGCTGCTTAGTTAAGGATTTGTTCGACTTCATTTCTCAAGAAATTATATGGCCGTCACCATAACACCATCGAAAGATATGACGTGTCAGTAACCCAAATGAAAGTGGACATTTTCAGCTAGAATCATGTCTTCCCGGATTTGACTACCGACTTTGACATTTTCCTGGATTGATCCACTCACAGTGTGACGGGTGCTGTTAACAGAGCAGGACATGCTTACCCTTCCGGAGCACCTGATGTCACTCTCAGTTTCACCGGATTTCACACTGTGAGTGCTTTTTTTAATGTTGAGAATTCTGTTTCTGTGCTGTGTGTCTGTCTAGCGTCGTTGTTTTGTGTCTGTCTAGCGTCGTTGTTTTGTGTCTGGCGTCATTGTTTTCTGTGTTCTCGTTTTAACCATGCCTTTGGACTTCGATTTTTGTAAATTTCACTCCTTTGTTCCTTCGGTATTCTACTGCCGGTGTTTTATTCTAAACACCCAACTGACATTACATGGAAAATATTTACAATGCAGTCATTATTCACAAATATTTATTAAGCAAAAATGTCTGACGTTTATATTTTGTTATTATTTTATGCTGTGTTTAAATTATTAATTGTAGAGTTAATGCTGCATATAAGCAAATAACACACACTGGAATCGGCCACAACGTCTGCCCTGATGATCAACTTGTTTGTTGTTCAGATCACATCAAAATTCAAAATATGTGTATACGTAAGTATCTATTGATTGAGAGATCATTTAAGCTTAAATTGGTAAAAAAAAATGTGCGCTGATTTTTACGCTTTTTGAAAAGACAACTGGACAAAATGAAATGAACTTTGGTGTACTAAAGTCCTTCAATATTGCACCAATATTAAATTTGCCATTTGAATTATTTAAATCGGTGTACTCTATATTAGATTTTCTCTTTAATATATTTAGTTGTATGGCCCATGTTGACACTTATACAGGAGAGCCCACAAAAGATAAGCTTTAATTATTCTAAATCCGTTAAGCGCTCCCACAATATGCAAAACAAGGAAAATGTAAACTGTCTTAGAAAGAGAAATTAAACAGGTGAACAAGTGGCATACTCAACCGTTTATGTTTAAACGTATTTATTATAAGATAGTTCAAAGGTTTATGAATTGTTTTAAGCAAGACAACGACTTCCAGATATTCCGGCAATATTAAAAATAACCGAAGAGTTACCAGCAGTTGGATAATTGGTAATGTTATCATTTTATATTAAGAATAGTTTTAAAGCATTTTACTGTCTTCAATATTAATTTAGAAAATGCAATAATATATACATATCAAATATACATATCACAAATGCAATCATTTACATAACAAATAAGGTACTTAAGTATTTTCACCTGACAAGACTTGTCGTTTGACATGCAGGGATTTGATGTTTGCATGTATCACACATATTTAGATTTTCAAACCCTTTACAATCAACTGGATAAGGCCAAGGTCCTTGATATGCAATTTAAATGGAAAAAGGTTAAAGGCTTAGTTTTCAAAGTAAAAAAAAAAATATATATATATATTGCAGAGTTTCAGATACACGCATTGAAATATGAGCGAACCGTACAATTTAAAAAAAGTATTTCGTTTAAAAGAAAAGCCGAGACATATTCAATCAAATTCAATAACCTACTGGTACAAATGAACATTATGACATACTAAATAAATTATTTCTATATGCATAAGTTCCAACCAGAAATGGTAATGCATTTGATAAGTTTTTTCCTCTTTATTTTGCGGTTTATTGTCTTATTGTTTGATCAATCGATACATATCAGATTTATAATGTATCACAATGCTTTTGATCTTACTTTTTAATTTGTATTTCACATGCTAATACGTTTTGCTTACCACAATTTTATTGTGGTATCATATTTGATTTTTTTAATTTATATTTTAGGATTCTCTATAGAAGGAATGTAACAAAGTTCTTAAAACCACATTTTATTCATTATTTAGGCATGCGAACAGTCAGTCCAATTAAATTGAACTTGATTAAATTTGTATAGCAGTCACACCGTATACAATTACAATAACCAGATAATATAACTCTTACAAAATAACATGTAATATATTGTATGTAGAAATCCAAAGATTTGTGAGAGACTATTTTTGAATACTTTATTTTAAAACTATTTTGACTTTCCATTCCTTAATTTGAATATTATCATACCATCATGATTATTGATACACGTATACATAACTGTTACCCTGTAACAACGGCAGTAGATTACCGAAGTAACAAAGGAGTGGTATTTACAAAAATCGAAGTCCAAAGAAATGGCAAAATCAAGAACACAGAAAACAATGAAGTTGGTTCACTACAAACAACAGAAGTAAAAACGCAACATTCTAGTTGAAAATATCCGCTTTCATTTGGGACACTGACATGTCATATCTATCCATGATGTTATGGTGAAGGCAATGCAATTACTTGAGGGATGAACTTAACATAGGCTTAATAAATCCCTGGCTTAGCAGCTTTGGTACAGCGTTTTTGCTCTCTTAAAAATCGCTGTATAAACTTCATACTCGACAGTAATGAATCAGATGTGAAATGTACGCTCCATAGGCTGGATAGGTAGGTGTATTGCTGATACAAAAGGGAGAGTTTACAGTTTTGAAAGTTCACACTGTTAGTGTTTTGGTTTTTTGTGATGTATATGTAGTGTTCGTGTGTTTTGTTGGCATGTAATGTCTTTGGTCTTCCGTCTTCTGGTGTTCTTGCTTTTGCCTTGTCTCTAGACTTTGATTTATGTAATTTTGTGCCTTGTTCCTTCGGTATTCTACTGCCGTTGTTTTTTTACAATTTGGAAGTTAAAATCATCACGCATGTGATATAGCTTGGATTTGAAGAATACATCTTCGTCAATATACAGCAATACATCGGCAAACGAATACAAAAGCAAGAAAGAGGAAAGGGGGAATTCTAAAATCATAAATCCAACATCACGGCAATTCATATCCGACATGAATTGAGACAGTATGACAAAGACACAAGAAATAAAACAAAATTGAACAAGAACGCCACATAACTAAAGCACTAGCAGTGTGAACCCCTTCAAAAACTGAGGTATCATAAGGTGCTCCGGAGGGGTAAGAATGATCTGCTTCACGCATGGCACCCGTCATATAGCCAGCTGGAACATGATATTGAAAAATCTGATGTATGTGTATCAGTTATTTTTTAAACATCAAGCTCATTTGGATAGATGTGATGTTGATATTCCGTCAATTATTAAGAGTAAGTACATCGTCTATGTAGCGAAAGCTGAAATCAAAGGACTCGGCTAAATGTTTCTGTTTTCTTATGTAAGCCCTTGCAAAAACTTGGCCTCAAACCAGTACAGGAATAATTCAACTAAAAGTGGTGCATAGTTACTGTCTGTTTGATAACGCGACCTCCGAATTCGACAATAATATTATCGATATTGTGAAAAATGTGTTCATTGCAGAAAGAAAATTTATAAATTTATGTACCTCTGATAAAAACAAAAAATATCATTACTTAAGATGTCTACTCATTTATGTCCAAAGCATCAACACATTGAATTTCCTCTCAAAACAATGGTTACAAGTTAAGCACGTTCTGGCACAGTCTACTTATCTCCATTATGTACATATTTCTCACGGTAAGAGGTTGAGTAATTTATTTCCTATTTATTATATTAGGAACAATTCTTGATAATAAATACTGTAAAAGTACTATTGTTCGTTGTGTTCCAATTTTCGTTTATTTCATGGTTCGCTAAAACCACACAATTAAGTTCGCAACGAAATGCATATCCCCCCCATGAACTTTCATGTATGGAATTGGAAACCACGAATTTAAGTACTAACGATACAGTGATCGTTATAAATGTTAAAAAAAAATTAAATATGTTTTTTTAAAAGAAAATTAAAAAAAAAACTATTGAAGTTTTAGTTAAACTACAATCTATTCAAAGACCAGTCTCTTCTAATAACAGTTATGATTTTTCCACACTTTATACAATCCTTCCACATAATTTGATTAAATCCAAATTGGGACATCTTATTAAACGGTCTTTTGAATTTTCTAGTCTGCAGTTCATTTGTCTAACAAAAAAGGATTCTTTTCTAATATTACCTACAATAGTCCTTGTTCCTTCACTTGTGATGATATGATCAATACACTCAACCTTTTGCTGGACAAAATATTTGTTCGTTTTGGCAACACTTTTTATCAATAGGGCAAAGGCATTCCCATTGGTACAAATTGTGCACCTTCTGTTCTGTTATGAATGTGACATCATGAAGAAACTTCAAAACAGAACCATATCAAACAATGATTAACTTATCTCTATTTTAAATGATAACAGCAGGATATTGACGATATATTTACTATCGACAATCCTCAGTTTTTAGATTGTGTAGACATCATTTACCAACAACTTATGAAATTAAATACAGCTATCAATGACTCAAAATACTGCCCTTTTCTAGATCCAACTTTTATAATTGTCTCTGGTAAATTAAAACTAAAATATATGATAAAAGGTTTTTGATTTCACTATTACTAATTTCTCTTTTCTAGACGTGGACATTCCTCTTGCTCCATCCTACGGGGTGTATATTTCTCAACTAGTACGATTTAAATGAACGTAACCTTAATATCACAGCTGTTACACATTTCATAAGTAGTTGAATACACATAAGAAGTTTTATAATGGATATGAACATTTGATATCTAAATATGGCGTTACTCGCAAACAGATTATTACTATGGTCAATTCTAATCCTGATTTTTACGGGACAACGGCAGTAGTATACCGAAGGAACAAAGGAGTGGAATTTACAAAAATCAAAGTCCAAAGACAGGCCAAAACGACAACACAGAAAACAATGATGTAAGACAAAATGTTGAATCTAATTAAAGATCCAGAAAAGCTGGGACGTAACTTACATTTTTGACGTATTAGGGGATATCAACAAGATACTCTGCATTCGTTAAATTATCTTTGAGATCTAGTGACCTGAAATTTTACACACATAATGGCCTCACACTGATAATTTCGATGCCTACTGAAATATATGATGATTCTTGACCAAACTCTTCGGGAGGTTCTGAGTTTGATTTTTCCTTGTAGTGCGACAGTCTTTTACCAGCAGACAAGGCTCCTTGAGCTAGCCGGTAGTTTAGCAGCGGGCAACCCTTCACCCATGTTTCAAAATTACGTGATGTTATTTTCTCTCCTTTCATTTTTGAGGTCATGGAGTTAGTAGTGTACATGTATTGAGTTTTATGCGTATGTTTATTGTACTATAAGGAAACGGGACAGATAAAGGGGAGGTTTGGGTTAACATAAACCGGTTTAATCCTAACAATGGCTTTTGCTAGTGCCGGTACCGAGTCCGGCTGTCCCGAGTACCCTATCGTTGTTTACGTATGTCTTTTGTCTTATTTATGTGTTTTTTCCTGTTAAGTTGCCTGACAGATTGTGGCATGTAATTGTAATTTTCAGCCGATGCAGATATTTCCTGAAATCAGCTGTTTTACATTTAGTACTCAAATTGGTTTAAACATAACGATGGTATTCATCAACCCAGTAGCTAGTACTTCGGTTCTGGTCCGAAAACCGAATTAGTTGGGAAAATTGCAATATCTGAATTAAAAAAAAATGTTTAAAACCAATGAGTATCTCATTTGCTTTAATGTATGTCTCTTAAATATGTATATATATGTACTTAGCCGATTTTGGCTTTCTAGATCATTTTGGTTAAAATACCGAAGTTTCAGTGAATTTAGTTTTTACATATACCCTTTTCTTGATTCTGTTGTATGTTGTACGGAATTTCCCTTTGTTTTGTTGTCACTTTTATTTATTTCGACAACTTATGTCTCTTCAGTGCAGGTCAAATCAAAACATTTGAAAATCCATATACCGAAAAATGTGTAAAAGCTGATAGAGAACAATTTATCAATAGGATCTAAATAGTAAAGCCAAAATTAGCTAAGGACAGGGCTATGCGACAGGATAATACTCCTTCGTTTTGAACAAACTTTTGTTAAATTTAGATATTGCCAGTTTATAAATAAATTCGGTTTTCGGGCCAGCACCGAAGTACTGGCTACTGGGTTGGTGAATACCCTCGGTGACCAACAATCAACCAGCAGAGGAATCGGCCCAGTGGTAATAAATAACAAAATACTAAAGTTACTGTTAATTTAGTTTCTGCATATGCGGATTTCGAAAACTTATGTCTCTTCAGTGTAGATAAAATCAAAATATTTGGAAATCCATATACCGGAATATTTGTAAAATCTGATAGAGAACAATTTACCAATAGGATCTAAATACCGTATAACCATAAATTTTTGCGAATTAAATTCGCAAAAAATAAAATGAAATTATTGCCATTGAACTGGACAAAGGGAGTAGTAAAATGTCTTGAGGTTTATTTTAGTCATGATAAAGTGGAATGTGCGAGATTAAACTTTAACAAACAATATGCCAAAGCAGAGAAAATTGTACGCGATTGGAGTAAGAAAAATCTTACTATGATGGTAAAAATAACTGTTGCCAAATCTTTGATAATTCCAAATATCACGTATTTAGCATCAGTCACTGGTATAAATAAGAAGTACATTTCTAAATTAAAAAAAAAAATGGTGTTTAACTTTATTTGGGGTGGAAAACAAGAAAAAATGAAACGGACTGTCCTATGTTTAAAATATAGATATATTCTTTTTTCTATAATCTACAGAGAACATGTATCATTGTGCCACTCGCTGAAAATGGTGACAATAGGAAAAGTATCGATGATAAAAATATTTCTCAAGGAACAGCCTTTCACTCATCTATATGCAATTGTTATTATACATACTCTGCATCACATTACCCTCTGGGCCTTAGTATGGGATCTGGGGGCATATTTGAAAGACCATACATGTATTCTAATCCCTTAGTGGCAGGAACCTATGCCAGTGAAGGCTTACCCTATGCTACTAGCCTGATATTGGCGCTTCATTTTTCACTTATCCAGGGAAACAACCTACAGAGATATAGCCAACACATTACGTCGCAACTGAACTGACTCACATGTGCTACATATAGTGTCAAGAAAGACATTTCACGACCCTTACCATTATTTGATAGATCAGCTAAAATGCCAACATCTCAAATTACACAATTGGACCCTTTATGTAAAGGAGGGTCAAGACTTGAATACTGTGACAGACCGAGTTATTTAATTAAAAGGTTAAAAACACGGGAATTCAGGATGTAACTTAAATGAAGACAATAGACACAGACAACACAAATAAACAAAAACATCGCAAAACTGACTGATCACTCTCAGCAGTGTGACCCTCGAAAGTACAGGAGATACAAATACAATAGCCAACGAGCTGTAATGTATGACGCGGGCATGTTGGAAAATTACTACTCAAAACAGAAAGTCACTATTGAAAAGTTGAAATCATCGGGATTCTTGTCAAACGTGCAGAGTGATTAGTAGCATGAATAGTAGAACTGAGTAAAAGTCTGGAATTTCTTCGCTGGCATTCAAGGCTGAGCCTTCCTCATATTATAATAATAAACATACGAATAAAATCCAATACAGGTAGACTACTAACTCAACGACCATAATCGTAGAAGGACAGAAAAAAGGCAATAAGTAATTTTGAAAGATGGGTCAAGGTCAAGGGGTACTCGTTGCTAGTCATTATTAAGAATATCGTAAATATACCTGCTGTTATCATTAAAAAATAATAATGAAAAAAAAATAAAAAAATAAGTTTATCACTGTTTTGCATGGCTCCGTTTAGTAGTTTTTTTTCACGAATCTCGTTCGTAAAAGAACAGAGAAAGACCTGCAATAAGGGTGCACAATTTGTGCAAATTGGAATACCTGTGACCTGTTGATAAATGGTGTTACCAAAACGAACAACAATTTCCAGCAAATAAGTGCAATAATCATATAATCACATGTTCAGGAACAATGATTATTGTAAGTAATATTAGAGAAGAATCCTTGCTTTTTGTTAGGACAAATGAACTGCAGGCCAGGAAATTTAAAGTTTATTTGATAAGTTGTCCAAATTTGGCTTTATTGTAACTATGTGGAAGGGTTGTATAAAGTGCAGAAAAAACCTTAATTGTCGATGGATAGGACTGGTCTTTGAAGTGATTGTAGTTTATTTTTGCACTCAAAAAGTAATTTACGCCAGAGTTTTGATGAGCTTTTTTCATATTTTATAACAAGTAAGTGAACTAGTGCCCTCTCTTCAGTTATGGTTTACGCGTCCGTGGAAAAATTTCTCATATGGACATACTATCATTTTTTTAAAAAGATTTTTGACATTTATTTTTTATAATTTCGAAATGTAATTCTGACCACCTGTTGAAAGATCCAGCATCTCATAATTTTTTAATGTCAAGTTTTCTTACAATCGATATGATAAGTGCCCTATATTTGTCTGTATGTGGTCGTCCACTAGCTCAAAACACTAATACTTTTGTAGGGTAACGGTTGACAGTAACTGTAAGAACACTTTGCCAGTTTGGTCGTCGGCAAGCCCTTATTCATGACAAAGAGAGACGTTGATGTGGCGTTTTTCGATATTTAGATAAGAATTCCGCTCTTACCGGTGCTAGGGGCTGTCTTAAACTTACTATGCTGTATGAGCAAAGCTCATTGTTGAAAGTCTAATGTTGATTTCCAGATGAAAAACAACAATAAAAGCGTTGTTCTTTTCCTTGTTTTTATCATGTGTTTGTAGAGACTTTTTCTCGTGTGCATTTACTCCATATACTTTGATTTATTAGTAAATTGCATGAATGTTTTAGTAGTAGAACACTTACTTAATGCTAAAATAAAACAATGTTTGAAAGAATTTTTGAGAATCTTAAGAACCCAGTACATGACAGGTAAGGAGTAATCTTGAAGTAGAATTTTATGCATTTCTGTATCCTTATAATGTTGTTTGGTTAAGGGAGTATGAGCCTCAGATTTCAGAACCATTCTATATCCTAGGGTTTTATCCATTCAGTGCTAAACAGTGCTAAAATTTTTTGCACATTGATCACAAGTCACTTTAAAATTCATAAAATAGACTGTGCATAAAATTTAATCAACTTCCGATTATAATTTCATATATTTAAAGGCCTATGAACATCTTATGCAAATTGAATGAAAACTCTAGAGAGATCTGTTTCCCGCCAAAATTTTGACGTCTTATATCTCAAAAATTCCTATATTGATTTTCAAAATTTTTTGCTCAAGTTGTTCCATTTCTAGTGCTCTCCAAAATAAAAGGTCAGGATTTTAATTCTAATTACAAAATTCCTGACACTCGTACTCCCTTAAAGTGTTTTCATCCCAATTGGTCCGTTTGAAAGTGTCTGACTCGTCCAGTTTGTTTTGTTAGACATCGATGCAGTATTTCTTTCAGACGATAGCAACGTTGTTGGAAGCCTTGTCAACAGGTACAAACACATATTCTTTACCACATTCCTTCAATTTATACTTATTTTCATTTATAGACTGCTAAGGAGATGACACAAAATAATTATATTTATGAAAAATTATACTGTTGGTGACCTTTGTAGTAACGTTATCTTTAACCAAATTTAGAGCATGTTTGTCTGCACTCTATCGTTTGCATCATTTTTTACAATAATAAGTTACTGCGTCTTTTATTATATCAAAGCATGCTTGCCCTTTTTTTAAGGTTGATGATATTTAGGCTCTTTTCAAAAAATTCCTCGAACATCTTTATCTACATTGATCTGAAGATTCCCCGTTAATATACTGGGCAAAAAAAGAAACGTTACACCTGTTTTAAATAAAAGAAATCTACATTTCTTATGGTTTTACATTTCAATGAAAAACAACAATAAATACAATGATTTGTCTTCCACATAATATTTTTACGAAAGGATATGGAGTAAATGAACACGAGACCATAACACATATGTTAACTTCAACTGCAATGATTTTAATGAGCTGTATAGCCATTTCGGAAATTTATTCCTCATCAGCAGCACTAGAACCCAAACAAAGGAAATCCATAATTTCTAAAACTGTTTAAAATACACAAAACCAAACGAAATCCGAATAATCAGTAATATCAAATATAGCTAAGGAAACAACTACGATGGAGGGAGTTAATCCTTCGGTTTTAGAATTTACATAAATTTAGATAATAGTAATTGAACAAAGANTACACATGAGATATTATCTCATGTACAAGTACACCATATCTAAAAAACTAAAGAGCATACATCTCTACCTTTTACAAATTCATTAATCTTATATGATAACATTACTGGGAAATGATCTGATCGATAACTGTTATCGATTTTGACATCATCAAACGGGGTAAAAATGGCATCCCGCTGTATGAGGGCAAAGGGAATAAATTCTTCTATCAACATATGAAAGGTGTTTATGATTGAAAAAAAGCCGAATATGTCATAAATCAAAATTTTATCCCAGGCGGGTCATTTCCAACCAATTTATTGTAGGTGAAGAAAATAAATAGGAGAATTTCTAGAATACGCTCAACTGACGTCAGGTACCAGTTTCCAGTAGATTTGGGGTAAGATGTCGACAATTACACAAAAATTTGAAAGTGGAATATCGTCTATTGTTAACAAAAGGCCACTTGAAAATTTCGAAAAAGTGCATGTAAGCCAATCCCCGCCTACGTCAAAATTAGAGATAACAAGCCATTGGAATGTTGAATGTAGGAATGACTCGGGTTGAAGTTGCAAACCGACTGTACTGAAACTTGCAATATCTAAATTTTACTAGTTTAAAACTAAGGAGTATCTCCCTCATGCATAGCTCTGTCCTTATCTGAATTTTGGCTTTTCTACTAGATCCTTTGGTTATTTGTTCTCTATCAGCTTTAACATGTTTTTGGTTAATGGACTTCTAAATGTTTTGGTTCTGATCTGCATTGATGAGACATAAGTTGTCGAAATGCGCATATGCAGAAAATAAATTGACAGTTACTTCGGTATTTTGTTATTTGACGTGTCAAGAATGACAATTTATAGACTAAGGATTCGTTTATGAAATACTGGCACCAAAAACGATAGCCCTCGTACTTGTACGTCACGCATTACGACGTTACGTCAGGACAGGCATTACGTCAGGACAGGCATATTCGGATGACACACTTACGTAACCGGTTTGTGAATGCACCTGTCACATCACGCCATATCGGTCTCATTCGTAACAGAATTTCTTCTCAAACGATGCGTAACTGCTTACGCCAGGTTGGTCCTAGAGTAGGTCGGCTACGAAGACACCGACCACGACATGTCGTCATACGGATGCACGATTAGAATGGGCTCGTTCACGTGTAAGATGGAATAGAATGACGTGGCAGCAAGTGTTATTCAGGGATGAATCAAAGTTTCATTTTAAGTCTAGTGACGGTAGGGCCAGGGTGTTTCACATACGCGTTGATCATTATTCATAGGTCATATGAGATATTGAAGTGTGAACTTGATCTTTGTCACTATCTGTGTAAAGTTAACCGGAAATGTTGAAAACGGCATAAACTCTTGAAAACTTGTCATCGATGTTTTGAAAAAATGGAGAAAGCTTAAAAATGTTGTAAGATATTGGTATCTATTGCTTGATATAAAAAAAAATATGTTGATAGAATATTAGTGTAACGTTTCTTTTTTTGCCTAGTATATATGTCCGCAAGGGTCATAGCGATATGGCGACCCGGGACAGTCTCAGCTTCCAGGGTAGTTTTTCTCGAAATCAGCATCGTAGGTAATAGAAGAGAAAATTGTTGTAGTAGGTTTTTTTATAGAAAGAAACTGACAGGCATGTCCTTGTTGTTAAAATAGACAGGTACAAGTTGTTGAATTTCTGGGTCTCGAAAAATGCCTGCAAAATCAAAAAGGTCATTTTCTTTTTATTAATATATTTAATTTTCAAAAATTGTTTACATATTCATCGGGTTTGTAGATTCTCGGATAAAGCCGATGGGAGCAGATTGCATCAATAATTTTAAGACATTCATACAGCTGACTATTAACATACAAAGAACTGCATTCCAAAGAGATTCAATTAAGTTGTGTTACAGGAATTGAAAAATGTTAAGTGAACAAACCATGCCACCCATTGTTTTTTTGTTGGAAAACAGTATAGAACTTCAATATTTATGAGGTTTTTACGTTTGTATTTACACTTCGACCTTTTGACCTACGATGGCTTAATTTCGGAGAAGAAATGCCAATGATGTCTGCAGGAGCGCACTGAAATTTTTCTACAATTTCTAGCGGTTGAATTCTGATATACTTTCTATCATGATTATAAATTGAGCACGTTTGATATATATTGGAGCTAACCGTTTTGGAAATCGGATACGATACAAAATTAATGCTTTTGGGTACGTCGTTGTAATGGTCGACCAGTTTCTCCTACGTTCTGAATTCCACAGCCCGGCTTACTTCAAGTAATCAAATATATCAGGTTGTTCATATTGTTTTTTTATTGGTAAAACAATACTCTAGTTAATATACTTGACGCCAAAGTAAAGTTGAAAAAAACTGTACACTGAGTTATAAGTAATTTAAACATCCGAGACATTTATCCATCCAATCAAATCATATTTTTTCTCTTATTTTTAAATATAATGAACGGAGAATAATTAGTAAAACGTCCAGTCGTACATGAAATTCTTATACCGACACCTAAGCCAATGGTTTTGCTAAAAAGCGTTAATAAATCAAACTGACGAAATTGAACATTTTTATCTTTCGATCCGTATCTACGTCAGTACATCAATTCTGTTCTTGTAAGAGAAATTCCTCTGAATCCACCATACCTATTGCGTCATTTTTTAATAGGATTGTTGGATTTTAGTGATGAACAAGTGATAGCTATACTTTTAGACCATTTAATGATTGAGAAATCTTCAATGTATTGAAAGGAATTCTTTTCTAGTTTTTAGCTAATATACCAAAATATCACCTTGTTATTCTAGCACACCAGCATAATGGATAAACTTTATATTATTTGGTAGGATGTTTGGTTAAAATGTGCAAATGTTCATACTCCAGGATTAGGCTGATTGAAACAATGCTGTAGAATGCAGTACTATTCCAAAGGGAAAGTGGGTATTATGAAAGTCAAAGTAAACAGACATGACAAAATCGAAAAAAAAAAAAAAAAAAAAAAAAAAAAAAAA
>MJUU01017268.1:35179-58371 GCA_002080025.1 Modiolus philippinarum | reverse complement strand
AGTGACATTGGGTGCTTCGGAAGGGTAACTTTATCCTTCTTCACTAATGACACCAGTCACAAATCACAAAGGCATATATTGTTTCTGAACATCTCTTTGGTGGCTTACTGGTTAATGTAAACCTGTAATAAACGACACGTTATACCCCTTTAACCCCCCGACAGTACCAATGCAAAAATCTAAAAAAAAACGCTTTTTAAATATCTATAGTACTTAATGTGTCTCAGTGGTATTATTCCGCCATTTTTGTCCAATAATTTTTGCGACTAGGTTGAATACATTTAGAAGATTAACAAAATAATCATAAAATATATAGCGAGTTCTAAAGTTATAAAAATCAAATTTGTCCTTTATCCCTTTCACAACATTTTTAAGCAAAGATGAACTGAAACACGAGAGCTGTAAATCATTCTGTTGTTAGATTTAAAGGAAAACAGAAATAAAACAAGGGAGGTAATTTGGTAAAATAATTTAAAATGGATACCACTACAGACATTAACAATTCACAATTTATCTCTCTTATATCCACGGTGAACCCAAACTTTTATTTGATACTTATAAACAATATAATGATTTCAAAATGTACAGATTTAAAAGTTATCCCCTGATGTAGTCATTTTCTCTACCATTTCTATGTAAATTCCTCAGATTTTCAAATTCAGTTATTGACCCCTAAATTTCATTTTATATTTTGAAAAATAAAATAATTATGTTTAAACACAAAAACTTCGCAAAATTCTATAAAGGAAATTAATACCCTGCAGACACCTCAAACATTACCAATGCCAAATCAGTAGCGAAGGCAAAGCTGTTACTATATGATATACAATACAACACGAACATCTGACACTGTGAATTCCATAAGAATCGACAATGAAATCAGGTGCTCCTGAAGGGTAGGCGTGTCTTGCTCCGCTATCTGCACCCGCTACAGAATAGCTTTGTCAATCCAGTGTAAACTGGAAACTGATGTCACATCTGTGAAGAACAGACAACTAGCTGAAAATATACGTTTTCATCTGTCATATCTTTCATTGAGTCATGGTGACGTCCATAGAATTTCCGAAGGGATGAAACTAACAAGGTCTGAACAATTCCCTTACTCAACAGCTTTTGGGACAATGAGTTGTTCTACTATAAAAATCAGTGCATTAACGAATCAACTGTGAAATGTTGTTGGAAGAAGACTGCTAATACTCCTCATAATTTAAGTCCTGCAAAGTAAATTGCCATGATATCTAGATTAAAAATCTATAAGAAATATATACGTTTTATCAATCTAAACTATAGGCTCAGATACTGAGCCTGTATCGCTCACCTGACAAAGATGCTTTAAGCCATGCCTATGCTGACGACCAAAAATGTTTTTCCTATAGGGTCTAATGTTAACCTATGTTCTCTACTCACATCCATGTTTTTGTTAAAGTATTCTTTGTTAATATCTTTCAATTCATAACTCGAATACAATTAAGTTAAATTTGCTTTAATGGTTTCAGAGTAGATCATGAAAATGAAGAATTTTCCATGGGTCCAATGTTAAACTATGTTCCCTGCCGGCGGTCATGTTTTTTATCGATCCAAAAGAAATGAGCAATCTTTGTTAAGGACTTTCAATACATCATTCCTGCAAAGTATGGTTGAATTTGCTTCAGAGGTTTCAAAGGAAAAGATGAAAATGTGATTTTTCCCATCAGGTCCAATGTTAAACCCAAGTTCCACACTGGCGGCCATGTTTTTTATCGGATCGGTACAAAAAGAGCAATCTTTGTTGAGGACCTGCCATATACCATTCCTGTAAAGTTTGGTTGAATTTGCTTCAGTGGTTTCAGAGGAGAAGATGAAAATGTGAAAAGTTAACGGACGGACGACGGACGCCAAGTGATGGCAATAACTCCCCCTGACCCTTTGGGTCAGGTGAGCTAAAAAGGAAGTGCTACTTAAAAACCGAAGTTTGAGAACTTACAAAATAAAAAAACACTATACAAACAAGAAAAGAAAGCCGTGCGTATCGCTCATAAACCCCCGCTCCTCCACTCGATTCCAGAAGCTTAATATTCATCACATCAAATTCTGAAATAGAAGGTGCACACCTATTAAGCGGTTCAGGAGGAGAAGCGGAAAAGATATGGGTACCGACTTGTAATGGCCTAGTTCATGTTTTCCTATGGGAAACTCCAAAAAGCAAATCAAATTGTTAAATACAAAGTTCCGTCTATATTAATCCAAAAAGACTATGTTAATTGTTCGTTGAAATCATTTTAGTGGTTCAGGAGGAGTAGCGGTAAAAGATGAGTGCTCACTTTTAATTTCATGGCTAAGTTTATGTTTTTCTATCGGAAACCCCAAAAATCGATCAAATTCTAAAAATAGGAGCTGCACATGCATACTATGCCACAAAGACTATTCAGTGGTTCAGGAGGAGTAGCGAATAAGAGATTGGTATCCACTTGTAATGTAATGGCAAAGTCCATTTTTTGCTATGGGAAAACCCTGAAATCAATCCAATAAAATTCTGAAATAGTAGATTCATTTCTTTTTATGTCAAGAAGACTGTGTTAAAGTTCCATGAAAATCTTTTAGTCGTTCCGGAGGAGTATCGGGCAAGACATGGATGACAGTGATTGTAAGAGCACTTTTCCAGTTTAATTAATGTTTGTTGACAATCCCGCACCAATGACCAATGAAGACATGGATGTAGCGTTGGTCGACAATTAGCAAAGAATTCCGCTCCAACCGATGCTAGGGGCCGTTTTGAACTTACTATGAGGTATGCGCAAAGCTCATTGTTGAAGGCCTCACGATGACTTCAAGATGAAGAACAACAATAAACCTTTGTTCCTTTGCTAGAGACTTTGTCTCATGTGCATTTACTCTATATCCTTTCATTCACCATGGGTACCAACTTGTGATGTAATTGCAAAGTCAATACTTTTGATATGGGAAGCCCCAAAAACAAATCAAATTAAATTCTGAAATAGGAGGTGCACATCTACATAATGTCACAAAGACCCTGTTAAAGTTTCATGAAGATCTATTCAGTGGCTCAAGAGGAGTAGCGGGAAAGCAATGGGTACTTACTGGTTAAAGCCTAGTTCAGTGCCATTCAAATCTATTTAATGGTTCAGGAGGAATAACTGATAAAAGGTGGGTGCAACTTTTAATTAAATTCCTAAGTTCATGTTTTGATATCGGAAACCCCCAAAAATCGATAATATCTAATTCGAACATAGGAAGTCTATATGCATTTTATTTCACAAAGACTATACTGGAGTTTCATAAAAATCTATTAAGTGGCTCAGAAGGAGTAGCGGATAAGGATGGGTAACCTCAGGTGTTACGCACCGACAACCCCATCACTTTTCAAGCGGGGGATTAAAACACATGACACTTCGACAATAAACACCAAAACAGAAACACACCTTTCAAAACATCCATTTACAGTGTGAAATCCTAGAAGAATCCGGAATGCAATCCGTTACTTCGAAAGGGTAGGCATGTCTAATTACATATACACTAATGTCAAATCCGTTAAGACATGAAATCAAGCTTAAAATGTAAATTTTGTTTTGCGGCGCTGACAGGTCATATCCGTGAAGATGTTACAGGGACGGTAATATAATTTATTAAGTAGTTATAGTTCCTAAGGGTGCAAATATTCCTTACCAAGTGTTTGACAGCGCTTTTATTCTACTTAAAATCACTATATAAACTATATTCTCGACATACAATTCAATTGTGAAATGTATAGAGGAGGTATGTTTCTGTTGAAAATGGGAAAGTTCACAATTCGGATCTTAGCATCACCATTTTTGCCATATAGCACAGATGACATTAATCCATATTCATCCATGTAGAACAAAAGATTTATGTGGGAAGGCAAATTAGGCATATCGGTAGTTTCTACGATTTCAAACTCATTTTGATACATGTAGATCTGATGTAAATATTCCTTGAATTTTGGATTATTAAGCGTAAAAAAAGATCACTTGGTATGTTGATATGGAGGAGGCTGCAATAAAGGACTCACCTTTAAGTGTTTTCTTTTTTTTCTGTGTTTCATTAGCTTTACACGTATGATTGTGT
Source organism: Modiolus philippinarum (assembly GCA_002080025.1). NCBI lineage: Eukaryota > Metazoa > Mollusca > Bivalvia > Mytilida > Modiolidae > Modiolus > Modiolus philippinarum. Next base: position 54,288 of record MJUU01017268.1, on the reverse strand, counting down.
AATGTATTTCCGGTGTACTTGTAAGAAAACCGGTTTACCGCTAATGTATACGCGATAAGTTTTACTTTGACTACCATACAATGAAAAGACAATCACTTGAGATAACTGGTGATATAACTATTAATTCTCAGCTATAAATGTTAAAGCAACTATGAATCAATAAAAATATGATGTTACACCATTTACCGTGAAAGTTGTGTAATATATTTCCGGTGCATATTGGATATCGTCATATTAAAATGAAAAATCTAGAGGGGATCCAAAATTTTTTGTATGGGAGATCATTCGAGATATAAAATAACAGTTAAATTCAATTATTTGTTGATAATTCAATTGTCCACAGCAGAATCAGGCCATAACTTCAAGATGAAACATACAACACAAGGAATCTTCTCATTAAAAAACTAGGGTAAAATTTACAACAGTCATTTTGAAATGTAAAAGAGTAAGAAAATTAAAGAATATTTCATGGTCATGATTTATTTGCAGCATGGACATTTGAACTCATCTATTTGTTGAAAAACTCGTAGGGGGTGTAAAATATTAAGTTCACATGTGCTGACATACGTCACATTGTGACCATTTAATTATCATAAAAATGACTCATTTTTTTAATTATTGCCCCTAATTGCTTTCCACACTTTCTTTGCGGATTGATCCAACTTTTTTGCGCATGTGTACACGACAAGGAACTATTTACAAAAACCAATAACAGACGACTTCAACGATGTTTCCGAAGTAGAATTCGATGAAGTATTCACGTTACAGTAGGCAGTTAAAAATATGTGACATGCCACGATATTTTGGAATCCGCCATTTCACCTGTAAAATATATTAAATTAAAAACTTACCGGTAGGTGCTGCATATTTTTCCAGGAAATCTTGCCTACAAATACTTGACGTTCTCCTCAAATTACCAAATGTTAACTTTTGACTTTTGACCCGGTGACCCGTGACGTAATACAAAATGAAATGTTTACACCGGAAATACATTACACCGGTAATACATTACGAGACCATATACAGGATATGAGCAGTCCATAGTTCTTTCTCATTGGAAGTTTGTTTTGTCTGTTAGAAAATGCGGCTTCAGAAACAGTAGATAAATTATTGATAAGGCCATTCTGTGTACTCTTCTCGTTTGACTCAGTGTTTGTCTTAAAAACAAAACATGTTATGTCTTTTGCAATTACTAAAAGGTGTAAATTTTCCATTTTAGTGCAGAAATATTGGTGTATTAGAAAATAAATTACTGTTTTCAATTTATTGTGAATTTAGTTAATTATAGTAGCTTTTACTTTCCTTTCATAATGATTATTTAAGAAATCCTAAAAATGCAAACTTTTTACGATAATTGTCCGATGTAAGCTGCTTCCCGAATATACAATATTTATTTGCTCACAACTGCAGTACATCTTCATAAAAACTATTCATACACCAAATTCATACTGAACCTTATCGGTGGCATAATACAAAAAATACCGAAGTTGTATAAAAAACAGTAAAAATCGTTATGCTGTACACGTGTTTCAAGGAGTATCCTCTCATCAAAAATCATAAAATTTACTAATATGGAAAGCTATAATCAAAAAGTAGTCCAGAAAAAAGTACTCATTGCCAAAAATATCGAAATAGGAAGCCAAATCCAGTACCAAGATCAATTACCGAATGCCATACACGGAATGAAGCCTCAGTATTTTGAAGTGGTTAGAATTTTGATAAAACAGTAAATTTCTACAAGCAAGGTAAAATTTTCATGTCAGATAAGTCTGACTATTGGGCTGGTGAATAGCTTCGGGGACCTCTGGTCCGCCAGCAGTGCCATCGGGCCTATGGCACAAAGTACAAAAACAAAATACCAAAGTTGCATGAAAAAAAAAAAAAAAAAAACAGTAAATTTCGTTATGCTGTACACGTGTTTCAAGGAGTATCCTCTCATCATCAGCATTTATATCAAATAATGTGGAAAGCCATAATCCAAAAGTAGTCCATAAAGAAGTACTAATTTCTTAAAAAATCGAAATAGGAAGGCAAATCCAGTACCGAGAACATCTACCGAGTGCCATCCACGGAATGAAGCCTCAGTATTATGAAGTGGTTAGAAGTGGTTAAAAGTCTGACTAAATTATGACATTTATCCTGGTCTAGACGTCATATATATTCTTGTAAAGGTTTTAAACCCCTGGTGGGAAGTTTCGTTGCAGTCCATTAGAGAATTACAAAGGTAAAATACAATGATTGCAAAGATTTAAATTGAGCTGAAGAAAAGGAGATTATTAATTGTCCAGTTGATGGAGTTTTGGTGCGTAACGGTTACATGCATTTGTGGATTTCATATTAGCATAACGGTTACATGCATTTGTGGATTTCATATTAGCTTCTTGATAAAAATGGCAGGATCAGAACATTTTGTAATCTCTGTAAATTTGAACAATGTCACAATGTGGCTATTGTGCACAGCAATACCATTAACGCAACAATTATCTTTATTTTATGCCAATGATTCTAAATCATCCATTTTCTATCAAGAGGTCAAATCACTTGCATCCACTGAAAAAAGAATAACCATGGTGTATTAAATAAATACAACAAAAGACATATTCTTGTTTGTTTGTTCGATTTTATCGACTTTTCTTTTAAACATGTTTTTAAAACTACATTATCTCTTTTTCATAGGGGGCTGGGTGGCCGAGTGGTTAAGGTAGTTCTACTACCTTCAAAACCACTGTAGTCAATCACCACTGCGGTGTGAGTTCGTGCACCGCTTTGTACATTGAAAAAAGGATGCACTCGACTAACAATCATAAGTGATAAGGTATGTCAGTTACCTGCTCAAGGTCCGGCTTCCTCCACCATTAAAACTGACCGTAATGAAATAGCTGAAGTACTGCTGAAAGCGACGTAAAATCCCATATCAATCAACCAACCTCTTATTTATTATGTGCATTATTCTTAGTCTAAAATGATATCATCTAGTATACATAATTATTTATTTGTTTATCGAGAGAAGAAATAGATTTTGACCTTGTCAAGTTCATATTTAGATAAAAATCTATTTTTTTACAGTTGCAGAGGATCACTACAAGTGGGACAAATGTTTCTCGCATTTTGTTGGTATAAACAAAAAAAAAATAGTCTTCCCACATTTGTTAGCTATGTATCGTTAACCTGTAAACTAAAGGAGAGAAAACCTTTTTCTTAAGTACTTTTTTGTTTTTACCTAATGCTACACACATCAACTTTTGTAAGTTTGCGTCGAGATTCAGAAAGGTTGTATCAGTGAAGCGCCTAGAATTAACTTAGTACTACTGAAGTGAATCAGCTTATTTCGAATATGAGAGATAATTATTATTGATAGTGTGAACATAAATATTTGCATAATGTACAAAATATCACACATACTATATTTCATCTTTCTAAATGCATTTTTATGTGTTTCAAGCTTGTGAAATATTTTTCCTTTATTAGTATAAAACCACGGCAGTAGAATACCGAAGGAACAAGGGAAGCGAATACCACAAAAATCGAAATCCAAAGACATGGCAGAAACGGCAACAGAGAAAAACAAAGACAAAACAAGGACGTGAGACAGGTAGAATGCACGGAAATAAAAAGACGACACCAAAAACTAAGGCACTCATAGTGTGAACTTCCATGAAAACCGGAAGTGACATCAGGTGCTCCGGAAGGGTAAGCATGTCCTGCCCTGCTAGCGATACCCGTCACACTATCAGTGAGGTATATAGTGTTTTGAAAGGTCTGTTTGGTAGCGGATTGGTTAATGTCATTTTCTAACCCTTAGACAGAAAGCCAATGAAATCCATGACACATGTTACTTCTCTAACTCTCAAACAGTGCCATGATGAAATTTTGAAAAGCTTTTTGTAAATCTCTATAGTAATGAAACAATTAGAAGGACAAATCGGTACAACAAACATCACTGACGAAGACAAAACTAAAATTTTAAAGTATGATATACAAGACAACACGAAAAACTAAATTACTGACAGTGTGAACTCACATAAAAACCGGGAGTGACATCAGGTGCTCCGGATGGGTAAGCATGTCCTGCTCCGCTAGCGGCACCCGTCACACTATCAGTGAGTCAATCCAAGGTTGAGTCAAAACCGGTTATGTCAAATCCGTGAAGACGTGAAATCTGGCTGAAAATGTGCGTTTTCATTTTGGACACAGACACGTCATATCTGTCAATGATATCATGGTGACGGCCATAAAATTTCTGAAGGGATGAAAGCAACAAAGGCTGAACAAATCCCTGACTAAGCAACTTTTGTAACAGTGTTTTTGCTCTATTAAAAAAATCACTGTATAAACTACAGGCGCGACAGTGACGAATCAACTGTGAAATGTACACTCAATAGGCTGGAGAGGTAGGTATATTGCTGCTCAGAAAGGGAAAATTCACAATTGGGAAGTTAAAATCATCACGTTTGTCATATAGCTTAGATTTCAAACGTCCATCTTCATCAATGTATAAAAACAGATCTAAGTACGAAGCTGAAGTAGGTGTGTCAGTCGTCTCTTTAATTTCAAGCTCATTGGGATAGATCTGGTGTAAATATTCCTTGAATTTAGGATTATTAAGAGACAGTACATCGTCTATGTAGCGGAATCTGAAATTAAAGGACTGGGCTAAATGTTTTTGATTTTTCTGTGTTAGCCATTGTAAAAACTTGACCTCATACGAGAAAAGAAAGAGATCAGCTAAAAGCGGCGCGCTGTTAGTCCCCATGGGAATCCCTATTGTCTGTTGAAAAACACGACCTCCAAATTCGACAAAAATATTATCTATTATAAATTCCAACATCTTGATTACGTCATTCTCCGTGTACTTCTTGTTTGACTCAGTGTGTGGTTCTTTACAAAATATGTTTTGTCTTTCCCTACTACTAAGTAAGTGTATCTGCGTTCTCAGTTTTTAGTGCAGACATTGATGAATCAAATCAGAAATTATTGTTTTCAATTTATTGTGTGGCAGGGTAGTATAAAGAGTAGAAAACCAAAAGTTTGTATGCTGTGGCAATCGGTAAGACTACTAGAGGATAGCTGTTGCTGTTCAAGATCTAGAAGATCTTTAGAATTTTTTAGAATCCACATCTGATTGACGCCGCTCGTGGAGTAGACTTTATCGCAGTAACTTTTCAGGCCATCTCTGACTGCGGTCAATAAAGTAGTAAGGAGCTTAGAAAGTGGCTTAGTGGTGCATCTGGACAGAATGTTCAATAAAAGAGTATTTTAAATCGGTGAAGTTTTCAGCTCAAACACGAAAGTATTCTACTGAGTAGATGACAGTCAAATCTGATGGACGAGTAATTTGCTTCAAAAACACATTTAATTCGAAACGAAATAAGAAGTGGTTTTCTTTTATTTTTCCAATTTATACCCGTTGCTGTTCTGCTCATCATCACAGTACATATATTTTTTCATTAGATACATTTTTGTATTGCCAAAAATACATCTGAGTCGTTTAAGCCTGGATATGGGATGTTGCCTCCTTGACATTTACCCCATTTCCTTTCTTTTTCATATTCAACATTAATATTTATTTCAAACAAGGAATAAAATATTACTTACCTGCATGTTTTGAAGCAGCTTTTACGCATGAATGGTGCAAATGCTGATGTTGGACTGCAGTTTCCTCTCTGCTTTTGGTCAGCACAATAATAGTCTGGATAACTATCACCACACGGACCTTAAGATAAGAGAATAGTAAAAAGTGATTCTATGGGATTTTTAATATTTTTGAAAGGAAGCTACGTTACCGACGCTGCAATTTGTTCAAATATTATAATACTAAAGACAAAAGTTAATTTCACAAAGGACGAATATTGTAAAGTTTTGAGGGCATTTCTATACTTTGTAGACTGTAATGTCTATTCTAAAAATCACAAAGTTGCATGGATAAGTTCCGTATAGAACATCATGGAAATTTCTATTATTACTGATACATAATGGTAAATAATGTATGAAATTTTCAATTATTGTTGATACACAACTGTTAAGTACGTATGGAATTTCGATTATTATTGATAAACAATCTAAATGTATCGTCAACATGACACGTAATATAAATAAAGTTTATCAAATGAAATTCCAGAATTGAAAAAAAAAGAAGTGTATAAGTTCTCCTTTTCAAGTTATTTCTTGTCTGGTGATTTACTGTGACAAGATTCAAAGTCAATTGACTTCCGTTGACATTATGGCATTCCCTTTGGTATACGAAGCCGCGGAAAACGGTGATAGGTGAAAGTAAACTTCTAGCATCTTCGAGGAGTGATGGAAATGTTATCGTGATCCTTGTTTTACTTTTAAAGAACTCCGTTTTCAAACCCAAATTTTACATTTCGTATTTGTTATAGAATTTCGAGCGTAGATACAATTAACGGTCATACATACTTTGTGTTGTAGTCCGTTCTTTGTGTAAATGCAGGTCATGTATGCTGATGTATCCTATTTGTAGTAATGTTTTCAGCATTTTGAGGGTTGCAGCTTCCATTGCTTCCTAGATATAATTTAGGACCAAAAATAACATCACTAAAGCATGTTAACGGTAAGTCATTACAGACAATTGATGAAATAAAAATGAAAGAAAGGTGTGCTGTTAAGTGGTGCTGAATTTTCAGTTATAGTTTTAGAACTATTACATTATTTATTATGTACTGCCCTTTTTGATAAAATGAAAATTGACTAAGCATTCATATACTAGAAAACTATCAGTTTGATACGCAAGGTCAGTTTATCAAGTCAATAAATCTGATCGAACTACAAAACTGATATATTTAAGGACCTGTTCCATACCATTATTCGATTCGTAATTTATTGAGAACTCTGAACATCGGAAGAAAAAAAGCAAAGGCAAATACATATGTATCACTTTCGATATTTGTTGAAGGAAAAAAAGAAGTATTGCATCACAATCACAAACATTTACTCTGCTTAACACTGTTAAAGTAAGTTGAAACTCAAAAGCTCCAACACATACCTCTGCAGTGCTTCCTGTGCCTGAGAATGACAGGCCTGATGAAATGTCTTTTATTCTGGCTGAGGTACCAGCTCTTGTTATTTCAACTGTTCTTCCCAAAACTACCTCCTGAAAATTTATTTTGTTTCTGTTAAACCAATTACTGAACGTAAACGTCATTATAAAGATTTAATGGTTTGGCAAATTAACTTTGAATTAACAGCTCTACTTAAATCTGAAAGCAACTGTCGCGGGACGAAATGTAATACATTAGTTCTACTCACTTTAAGAATTAAGCAGGTTATTCGCTTCGTTCTACCTAACCCTTAACTCAAATTCACTCAAATACGTACTAACATGAATGTACAAGATGGTCTCCAACAATATCATGAATAGGTTTTGCTACTATTAGTAATCAGAAAATGTTTTTTTTCTATTAAAATATCTCGTCTCAGTATTTTCATACTCAGTACTTTTGTTACTTGCCGATCTGGTTTTGTAGCCCTCTAAATATATGAAAAACACATTTTTATAAATTTAACCTTACCTTTTGATATATTGACAACGTGTTTTTTCTCTCTCAATTACCTATATTTCAAAGAAATGTTGCAAACACTGGGTACAAACATAACCTAGGACAGTGTCTGCTCTCGATTTATGACTGCTTCGATCTGTCATAGTCCTAGAGTTATAACCAAAATCACTCTGAAGAGTCAAAGTCATAGAATCATGACCGTTCTGGTCAGAGTCATGACGGCTCTGACAAGTTCTAACCATGACCGCTCTTACCCGTTCTACCCCAGACCGCTTTCCGCTGACATGATCTAGTTATGACCACTCTTTGATCTGTTCTTGATAACCCCAAACCACTTACAAATTTCAAATAGGTCAAAATAGATTATATCGTAAAAAAAAATAAATTATGATGAAATGCTTCATTCAAAGATGATAACATATTAAACAATTAAATATTGATAACATAGTAAAATAAGATAGTTGTCTATATTTTTTTTTTATTATTTCGGACTCGGGCTCCTAAAAAACGAAATACCGGCATTCCTAATCTAATATTAAGACTAATAATTCTCATGGCCAGAGCAGCCTTGACAAGAACGGTCATGACCAGAAGAGACTTGGTTAGAACGGCCCTGGTCTGAGGAGATTATGGCAGTTTTAATGTTTATGACTATAATATGAATATAACAATTTTTATCTAATATCCACTTTAATAATTCTAGGACAAGAACAGTCATGACCAGAACAGATTGTATAAGAACAGTCATGGCCAGAGAAGACTGAGGTAGCGGTCATCGATAGCACAGATATAACAAGAACGGTTGTGATTCTAGAACCACGACAGACATTGTTTAAGGATTGCTCTAATGCTGCGTTGAGACGTTCATATAATGCGCATCGAAAGCGTATCGATAACGTTTTCGATACGCATTCGATATGTATTACGTGTGAACGCAACATTACTGATACGTTTTGAGTAGAGTAATTACTAATACGCAATAGTTTAATGCGCACCGAATGCGAATCAAGATAAAAATAAACTTTTACGAGAGGTTATTTTTATTTTACTAAATAACCCACATTTCAGCAAAAACTTATATACATTAGGATGCAGACAAAACAATGCATAAGTCAATTTGAATCAGTCATAAAAACTCCTCCTAATTAATTTAGAGCAGGTACCATATCTACTATAGAATTTTTCTAAGTCTGCTCCTCACTGTATTTATAAAAGTTAACTGAAAATATAAAAGCAGTAGAAACAAAAAAAAAAGTTAGTTCTATATTTAGAATTGTTTCTTGAAATAGGCAAAAATGGACGAGTTAAATCTAGCATTTGTGACAAACGAGATAATATAAATTTTCCTATTGTAAATTTCTCATTTACATTTATGGAAAGTTTGTCTTGTAATTTTCAGAAACACATTCTTTGAAATATTTATTAAAACAAATCATTCAGATCACACAACGTCAAAAAGGTATGAAAAACGACGCATTTTGAAATTTAAACAAAATGTTTTAAGCAGATGCAAGATGAAGAACACCAATAGAAACGTTGTTCAATGGCTTGGTTAAATTACCGTATAGCGGGTAATTTTCGCGATCTTTTAATTTTCGTGTATGTTCGGGAATGGACTTAAATCGCGAAAATAAATTCCGGGAATTTTTATGTATTCTTAGGATATATAACGAATCTTTGATAATCCGCAAAAATTTTAAACGCTTAAATTTTGGCATACATTTTCCACGCAAATCCGCGACATTTTTGACCCGCAAAAATAACCCGCTATACGGTATGCATTTGTAGAGACTTTGTCTCATGCGCATTTACTCCATATCCTTTCATTGTTATTATGTAAATAATGACAAGAAAAGATATTTACCCAAAAAACGGTCGAATAGTGTTGAAATTTTCAGAGCCTGAAAGGCGAGCCAAATGTAAAACCAATACTACATAGAAAACTCACTACCGATGCCAAAATAATATCAAAATGTTTAAATAACCAAATAGATTAATTAATTTAATTAATCCAAAATGTATTGATAGAAGCAGACCTGGGGTAATTAAAAATGTAATTGTAATTAGCTGTAATTAATTAAATTTTTTCCAAGTAATTTGAAGTAATGTGTAATTGAAGATGTAATTGAAAATAATGAATTACATTGCATATTTTGAATGTAATTTGGAATTACATTTCAATTACTTTCAATTACAATATCGGTAAAATCAAATTACTGGTGTTACTGAAGTCCTGTTTTAAGAATGACTGTAATAAACTGACTGTCATAATATATTTTTTGTTAATAAGATTTTAAATTGCTTGTAAATGTTTTTTTCCTATCTATACACCCCTGGAACTTTACTATAAATTAAATAAATTGTGAAATTGAGAAAATCATTTTACTTATTGAAGCAATACAAAGTTTAATTGTGTTTTCAATAAAAACAAATATCAAAATGAAATGAGAGATATCTTTATGTGTCATTTAAGGTTAACCATGCCTAAGGCTTTAATTTATTGTATTTCAACATTTTGTTCAAATCAACATATTAATTACAAAATTTCAGGCAATAAATAAGTGCCCCCTAGCTATTTCAGCATTTTCAAATTGCAAGAACAATACGTGTTGTTATAACACAAAACGTTATTACAATAATATTGCAATAACAATACATGTTGTTATAACATAAAACGTTATAACAATAATAATCTTAAATTAATTTGACAGGTAAATAAACCTGAAAATAAAGAACATATTTTTCATCAGAATGTTAAGAAATATAATAATTAGTTTTAATACCTCCAACAATTTTTGAGGTCATAGTATACTGATAAACTAGGAAGTTAAAATTTTCCCTTTAATTTGTAAATGACTCAGTTTATTTATAATTTTCAAAAATAATATTTTTCAAAAAAAAAAAAAAAAAAAAAAAAAAAAAAAATTGGTACATTAGCCCCCCCCCCCTTATTTATGCCTAGCTAGATATCAATATATGTTTACTTTCAAAATAAGGTAAAAATGAATTTGAATATTCTGCGTGCTACTATGAAAATGAAAACAAAATATTAAAATTTATGAGGTGTTTGTCTTTCGTACCCTCAATGAACCTCATTGAAAAAACAACATTGTTAGAAATCAATCTAAAGATTTCAAATATTTAATAAATAACTCCAGTATGAAATTCATAAAATTTTACCCAATTAAGATTTCAAAAAGTTTGAATTGGTAGAATAAACAGTTTAATGACACTATTAGACAATAACAACTTGGTGCATTTACTAACACGTAGCGTACAGATAAACTATTATCTACGTGGAGTATACTTCTGAATTACAACATATTTCTGATTCACCCCAACAAGAATAAAAAAAAACTTACTGGAAACCAATCTCATTATCTACAAATGTTATTATGATATTTGAAATGACATTTATCTTTTCTGTTAACCATATTCTGAAACTTCTTGTATGTACTGTATAAATGCACAAGTTTACTTTTAGCAGTATAACATAAATAGATATGCATCAAGCAAATGTAGTTGAATTGTAATTAATTACATAGCCAATGTAATTGTAATTTAATTAATTACATTAGAAAAATGAAGTAATGGTTATTGTAATTTAATTTAAGAATTTTCAATGTTATTGAAATGTAATTAATTACTTTGACATGTTATCGACCCCAGGTCTGGACAGAAGTGAAACATTGCTTTTTAAATCATACCCAAAGCAATTGTGTGCATACTTTGTGTACATTTAATAAATCTGAACGTTACTGACATTGATTTTGAACTGAGATGAAGGTGCTGCGTCATCAGTTTCTACTTATATCTAATTTATAACCTATATCCGTACTACGCAAATCTGTCAAATCTTTTAAAACATTAATTAAAGCTTACATAAGGACTATCTTTAAACATGTTTGCTAAGATATGATCCCCAATTGACTTTGCTGCTCCTGCGAGTAACTCTGATCCTGCTGCAGTAAGTATTGCAGAAATCTGTCTTTCCACATGTCCATGAGACTGGGCGTTGCTAAGGGTTGTAATCAAAGCTAATACCAGTACGTCTGAAAAATACAATGACAAAATAAGCAATAATAAAGTACAGAAGTTACTGTAAACTTAGTTTCTGCATATGAGCATTTCGACAACTTATGTACATTTTGAAATACATTAACCTAAAAACCTGTAATGACGTGAGAAGATCAAATATACTCCAATCACTAGGCAGAGTCCATGCAAAATTTTGATTAAAAACATCCATATCAAATATTCATTACGTAAGATATAAGAGATATATTTTATATTACAACTTATGTCGTCAAATTGCAATTCAGGAAGTATGAAAATATTTTCCATTACAACTGATGATGAAAAAGTCATAGACGACTTATGAAAACAGATAATTATAGAAAGCGTTCACATTGCACTTACATTCTAAAGACCGCGGGTTCCAAACAAAATACACATAAAATCAACGAAGTCAAAACGCACATATAAAACGTCTGCTACAAACATATGTTTTGAAAAATGCATCAAATAAAAAAATACATCATACATGTCTATCGGACTTAAACAAATTACAACTGTACAATAATTGTAATAATTGCATGTACGAATAAAAATACTCAAGCTTCCAAAAAACTCGTACCAATCCAGGATGCATATGACGGACCGTCCAACTATCCTTTTTAAACAGTTATCAATTTGATGTGATTTCAGGTTGGTAACAAAAGAGTTCTAGTAAGGGTTACACATTGCTTATAGAATTTTTAAAAAGTTTAGCTGAATTATGCCTATACTTTTCTTTATTTATTGATAGCGAAACGGGCGAAGGATATTTTGATCGTGAAGGACATTTTAGCGAGAGAAATGTTTACATGTTATCGAAATAAAATCAAGTTACATGTAAATATTGATGGACAATTTAGCGAATCATAATTCAATATAATACTGAAATTAATACATATGTGTGATCTTAGTGATATAAAAATATACATGTATTTCAATACTGCCGATGTCTACTGAAATCCATGATAATTCTTTACCAAACCCGTCGGGAAGTTTTGAAATTGATTATTATTCCGTAGTGCGACAGTGTTTTACCAGCAGACTAGGCTCCTTGAGCTAGCCGGCAGTTTAGCGCCGAGCACTCCTTGACCAATCTTTCTAAATTACGTTTTGTTTTCATCTTTCCCTTGTCAAGATTGTGGTCGTGGAGTTCACTGTAGTTGTCTACATGTATTAGGTTTTATTTGAATTTTTAATATACTATAGGAAAATGGGATAAGAAAATTGGGAGGTTTGGGTACCCATAAACCGGTTTAACCCTACCGCTAGCTGTTGCTTGTGCCGGTACCAAGTCCGGCTATCCCGAGTTCCTATCGTTGTCTATGTTTGTCTTTTGTCATTTTATTGTTTTTCTTGTGCAGTTACCTGGTGGATTGTGGCCTGTGATTGTAATGTTCGGCCATTGTAAATGTTTCCTGTTATCTTTTCTTCATCAATCATACAGAGACTGGAAAGAGTTTTGTAGACGATTTAATGTATATTTTTCTCTAAACAGAGCCATTGGAATTCACAACGAGCTTGTTTCAAAAGTACCCTAATGAAGGAAGCCCAAGGGATCATTTTTAGAAGTCTTGTTTTTAAGTACATGCACCAGACAAAACCGAGATATAACGCCTTACTGTCTACGATTTGTTGTGCTGACATTGTGCTTTGGATTTATTGTATTTTTTCTTAAATTTTATTAATCTATTGGAGTAGTGATTCATTTCAAAATGGTCATCATTTAAATGAACGCATTAAAATTATCGGGATCAAAATCTTTCTTCCATCTCCCCAGCAGGGAGCAACATGCAAAGCACGGAGAACGGAGAATGGAGGAGGCATTGACAATATATTTTTCGCTAAAATGTCCCTCTATTGTTTCAAATTTCGCTAAAATGTCCTAACAAAGTTTCGCTGAAATGTACATATTTTTGTCGCTAAAACGTCCACGTTGTTTTGCTAAAATGTCCACCAATTTCGCTGAAATGTCCATCGACGTAGCGAAACATATCTGACTTTATCAGGTTAGTAATCTTAAGATCACTAAAGCATGTTGATAAAAGGCCCCTTTTTTCGATCTTGAAACTCGGGGCAAAAATTAACAGTGGGTTAATGTATGAAAAATATAATATAAATACGACATCAAACATGTTTATCATACTGTAACAAATGACAATTGTTCAATAATTGCACCGTGCTTTAGTTTTTAACTAGAAGCAGGTTTCGTCCCACTTCTGACATAATAGGAAAAAAGTTCCTACATTGCAGATTTGTTTGACACGTTAACGTGCTAGCTTGATAGTTAAAGTATTTGCTGGTCAAAATGAGTTCTTGATGTTGTGCCAAATTAAATCATGTTTTTTGCTTCCGACTAAATATCAAACTATTCCAACCATTGTAAATCAAAATATCGGCAGTAGCAGTGCAAAACATGTACATGTAAATCGCTCACAAGTTCCAACTCGTCATTTTCAAGCCGCAAGGCATTTCAATTGTAACAAGCCAAGAATGCTGCGAGGATAATTTGGTTTTAATGGCCCTGTCACGCTATAACGCACAGCGCCAACGTTTCCGACGTGTTGGAATATTTTTGTACACGCTGGTGTGCGTTGTACAAGTAAGAGGCACGTTCTAACACGTTAAAAACACGTCGACACATGTTGGCGTGCTTTTTGAAGGAGGGTGCGTCGAAAATTTTGAAAATGCTCACAATTTCACGACGTTCGCTTACGTATTGTTGATAAGTTATGCACACTTTACACAAACGATAGAGGCACGTTATGCACGCAAGGTGTGCGATATGTAGTAGTTTCTCGAAATGGCAAACTGAGCGTCCTTGTAACTAAGGAGTAACGTATTAGCCGATGTTTTATTTTTTTAAATAATGGTTATTAAAGAGCCTGACATAATTCAAACGGGATGTAAATAGCTGCTTTATTTCAGCATCAGACTGAATTTTTTTCTTAAAATTAAATTTAGTGATTTTTTGTTAGACCTATCCCTACTGCGAATCCGCCGAATTTTTGTGTGTCATTTCTATGAATTTCTTTCTTTGCAAATGACATTGAGGTGAAAAATTTTCAACTGATCTGAGGAGAGATCGTCAAAACGCTATACAAACGTTCTAAGAATGCTCGCATACCGTAATGGATGCGTTCTGTATACGTTAAAGTCTCTAGTTAAACGCCTTTGGGACTTTGTCACACGCTTTAACACGTTTTGCGAGCGTTGCAGGCAAGTTATGGATAAGTTTTCTGTGCTTTGTAGGTAGTTAGCCTGACGTTATGAATGCACCCAACAAGAAAATTTCTTATATTTCTTTATGCTAACGTTCTCACAAAAAGTCGTGAACGTCGGCACACGCTGGCTAGAACGTTATAGTTTGACAGGGCCTTAAGTTAAAAATCAAATAATGATTATTTGAAAACAGAAAGTCGAAACCCGACAGACTCTAACATCGATTAGTATATACACAATAATTTCGTCACTCTAATCTTCAGACAAAATTTTAAATCAATACCAAACAATAAAAAAATGTTGACGGACAGACAGACGGGCAGACAGACAAAGTGAAACCTTGAGAGCATCTATATATCTATGCGGGGCCCGAATAACTAAATATTTTCAAATAAGACTATATTCTCAATAGACGATGAAAGGATATGGAGTAATTGCAGATGAGACAAATTCTCTACAAGTACATGGTAGAACTACCAATATTCTCAACTACGTTTAAACAGATTAATATATGATTTGTAATGAAGGATTAGCTTTTTGTACAGTTCCTTGATACATTCCGCCATGTGACTATGTTTTAAGCCATTGTAGGTGTTTCCTGCTATCTTTTTTATTGTTATTTTAAAATGTTTTGTCATGGTTTAGAAATGATTTTACTCAGTAAATTGAAAATCTATACCATGAAAAATGATAAGTAATATATGAAAGTTACAGTTACGCCTATGTTTAATTTTAGATACAAATTATTTTTGTCAAGTAATATTTATTATCCCAGCCTTGTGATTAAAGCTGGCTTTTTGATTGGATGAAAGCCCGTTGGTATAAAACCCATGCCCCCGTCTCGTTGTTAAGAACGTAGCTAGCGCCAGTGCTATGGAATTCCTTTGTGTTAACGTCACTTATTCTATGACGTTAGTAAGTAAAATTTGGCGCCACACACCTTCGGAAATCACTAAACCAAAATCAAATCGCCTAAAAACAGCAAAGTCTGAGGTTGGTATCTAAAGTACCATCCTCGACATGGAAAGTGGGGCATTTTCTGCATATTTACATTTGTATCATACTTGTTTTATTGCGCAACACAGATGTCGTTGAAATTTCGTACGGATTTATTTCCACTGATATGCTTTTTAGGTGCAATAAAAGACAAAGCCGAGGATAAATCCGTTACCTACGTTTCTACCCGTAGGCATTGAGATTGTACCACTCCTCAGCACAACTGTACAGCCTTCGGCTACGCCTCAGACTGCACAGAAATGCTCCAGGGTGGTACAATCTGAATGCCTATTGGTATAAACGTAGGTAAATGATATCACTTCTCATCTATTCAAATAGCAATATCAATCAATGCGATTCTCATTGTTCTGCTATGCATTGGAAAAAATCAGGTTTCAAAGCACCTGATGATACATGTACTTCCAATCTTTTGAAGGGGTCCACACTACTACATTGCAGTGCTTTAGTTCCAGGCGTTAATGTTCATTTTTCTGTATTTGTTTTGTCTGTGTCATGTTATCTTTTATTTATTTTAAATCTGAATTGTTATGTTTTAAGTTTTATTTCCATATTTTCCCTTTTCCATCTTGTTGAATTTGTATTCGTTTATCGGTACAAACATCATAAAATCCTACTGTCAGATCTTTTAAGTGATTCATTCAAATATTCCGTTCCGAAATATGTATTTTTTGTCGCATAAAATTTAATAATAACAATAATGATAAAAACATCGATTATTATCGTTATTAATCAACTTCAAATTATTTTAAGGCAAGAAATGATTGTACAAAATGTACAATGAAGACAAATCCGATGACAAAACTTGAAAACAAATAAATTATGATAATATTTTAGCGCTAAACACAATTTTACATACATTATACTAAAATACTTACTTACGATTTCCATCGTGACCGTCCTTACATTAAGATTGACTACATAGAACAAATCTTATCTTTGTTTTATAAATTGCTGACGTTATAATGAATGTATTCATAACGGTTCTACATGATATGATTGTATATGCATAACCGTAACATACACACACATACATACACACACACAGAGAGAGAGAGAGAGAGAGAGAGAGAGAGAGAGAGAGAGAGAAATAATAATAAGATGACGTGTGATAATTAACACTAATTATCAGTACTTCAATTTCAGCTTCAGCTACATAAAGGCGATGTACCTTTTTTTAATAGTCCAAACTTTAAAGAATATTTACACCAAATCGATCCCAATGAGCTTAAAAAGACTACTAATACGCCTACTCCATCTTCATAGTTAGATGTTTTAATATACATTGACGAAGATGGACGTTTGAAATCTAAGCTATATGACAAATGGGATGATTTTAACTTCCCAATAGTGAGCTTTCCCAGTCTGAGCAGCAATATACCTACATCTCCAGTTGTTTTGTCTTTGTTTATCTCTGTTCCCGTTTTTGCCATGTCTATGGACTTTGATTTCTGTAATCATCATCCCCTTGTTCCTTCAGTATTCTACTGCCATTGTTTTAAAACTTAGAAATATGGGATTGTTTACTGTTTAATTTTAGTGCATTTTTCCCCTTTATTTTAGGCTCGCAATTAACAATGAAGGGATATGGAGTAAATGTATTGAGACAAAGTCTCTACAAATACATGGTAACAACAAGCAATGGAACAACAAGAACCATTGTTGTTCTTCATCTTGAAGTCACCCTGAGGCCCCCAACAATGAGTTTTGCTCATACCTCTTAGCAAGTTCAAGACGGCCCCTAGCACCGGCCCGAGCGGTACCAATTGCCAACTGTCGAGCAACGCTACATCCATGCTTTTTTACCCAATGATCCATGGATGCGGGATCGTCAACAAACATAAACTTAACTGGCAAAGTGTTCTTACAATCGCTGTCATCCATTGCCCGACAAAAAGACGACAGAAGACGATCACAACATTTAACCAACCACAGGGCACTCATCGAGCAAATTTGTAAGAAAACTTGGCATAATAAAATCATGAGGTGTGGGCACAACAAACAAGTGGTCAAAACAACATTTCCAGATTACAACAAATAAAAAAAGCCAAAATGTGAAAGTGTGATTGTGTATCTTTTGATAGATTCTCTAAAGAACAAGTACACAATAACTGAAATGCATATAGAGAATACATCTCTCTCACGGGGAATCTTTTTACGGACTCCACACTGCAGGAGAGACAAACTCCAGTCTAAAATTAACAATGAAGGGATGTGGAGTAAATTCAAATGAGACAAAGTCTCTACAAATACATGGTAACAACAAGCAATGGAACAACGCTTCCATTGTTGTTCTTCATCTTGAAGTCACCATGAGGCCCTCAACAATGAGTTTTCATCATACCTTAAAAGACGGCCCCTAGCACCGGCCCGAGCGGAACTCATTGCCAACTGTCGAGCAACGCTCCATCCATGCTTTTTTACCCAATGATCCATGGATGCGGGATCGTCAACAAACATAAACTTAACTGGCAAAGTATTCTGACAATATATTAATTTTTGCATTTTTATAGGAGTCTAATTACAAGAAGTCGTCAATGCACAATACATGTAGTTTTAACTTAAGTGAAAAAATTCGATATAAAGGAAAACCATTATTTTGCTTTTTTTATGACACCAGATCAATGATTGATGCATTATTTTTTGTCATATCTTTGTTCCTGTCTGTTTTTGAATCCGAATCTTCAAACTTGGCTATAACTTTTGATTAATTCAAGATAGCTTTTTTATATTTACATGTAGTAAGTGTGCATATAGGTCTAGCCTAGAGAAACATTCAATACTAAGAAAGCTCGGGTCAAAGGTCAAGGTAACACAGAGATCCTATTTTCCTGTTTTGTATGTAAAGAAAGATAACTCTAACCAAAACATCAAGAATTAAACTTGGTTGGGAATAGGGATCGTTGGCAAATGAAGTGTTTTACCAATACATTTTGTTTAAAAGTCAATGGATAGATTCTTTAAAACTTTTTCTCGAGCGGTGTCAATCAAATGTGGATTCTAAAAAATTCTAAAGATCTTCTCGAACAGCTATCCTCTAGCAGTCTTACCCATTGCCACAGCATACAAACCTTTGATTTTTCTACTCTTTATACTACCCTGCCACACAATAAATTGAAAACAGTAATTTCGGATTTGATACATCAATGTTTCTGCACTAAAAACGGAGAACGCAGATACACTTATTTAGTAGTAGGGAAAGACAAAACATATTTTGTAAAGAACCACACTGAGTCAAACAAGAAGTACACTGAGAATGACGTAATCAAGATGTTGGAATTTTTAATAGATAATATTTTTGTC
>MJUU01017268.1:13973-34414 GCA_002080025.1 Modiolus philippinarum | reverse complement strand
GGAGCACCTGATGTCACTCCCGGTTTTCATGGGAGTTCACACTGTCAGTACTTTAGTTTTTCGTGTTGTCTTGTATATCGTACTGTATCATTTTAGTTTTGTCTTCGTGAGTGATGTTTGTACTACCGATTTGTCCTTGTGAATGTTTGAATACTATACAGATTTGCAAAAGCTTTTCAAAATTTTACCTTGGTGCTGTTTGAGGGTTAGAGAAGTAACATGTGCCATGGGTTTTAATTGGTTTTGTCTAAGGGTTAGAAAATGACAAACCAATCCGCCTTCAATCAGATCTTTCAAAACAATATATACCTCACTGATAGTGTGACCGGTGTCGTTAGCGGGGCAGGACATGCTTACCTTTCCGGAGCACCTGATGTCACTCCCGGTTTTCATGGGAGTTCACACTATGAGTGCCTTAGTTCTTAATGTTATCTTTTTATTTCCGTGCATTGTAGCTGTCTCACGTCCTTGTTTTGTCTTTGTTTTTATCTGTTACCGTTTCTGCCATGTCTTTGGACTTCGATTTTTGTAGTCATCGCTTCCCTTGTTCCTTCGGTATTCTACTGCCGTTGTCTCATGATTTCATCATTGTAGAGCGAAAAATAAAAATTCGTATCAGCGACCTTGTTCTCAAAATATTTTGTTAAATGTAAATTTTTATGGTGATGTGGTTGTTAAATACTTCATTTGATTATCTCCCTTCCTAGTTCATTGAGATGAATGTCATGAGAGCTATTATCATACCCCCTGCGGTTAAACCTTGCCCTAGAATAAAGGCCAAAGTGCAAGGATGTTCACATTTGATAGTTGATTTCGTTAAGATTTAAGCTTTTTTTGGGGTACCATATTTGTTGACATTTAGACCTTAACCTTGCAATGAGGGCAGTTGAGAAAAAAAATAACCTTCGTTCTTCTAGCTTACCATTATGTGCTAGGGCGTTTGCATTTTGTATGTACCTTGCATATGCTGAGAGCTTCGTAATACCATAATTGTAGACAATTAGACCTTATTCCTGACCGTACCATTAGGATTTTTTTTTAAACTTAAACTTTACTCCTGGAAGAAAGTCATAAAGTGTAGGGTATTCATATTTAATATGTTACTTTTGTATTGAAGAGAGCTTTTTGAAGGTACCATATTTCAACCTTAACATTGTCTTTATGTCACTTTTTATAAACTTTTACCTTCTTTCTAGAATCCGGTCATTAGGTGCAAGAGTGTTATATTTAATCAGTGGCCAGCGCGGGATTAAAAGTTTCTTGAAGGAGTAACATTTCTAAAGAGTTTAGTGCTTAGTTAATTATATTTGATACAGTACTTTATGTAATAAGTATTTTACGAAAGAATAGGGAGTAAATGAACATGAGACCATAACACATATGTAACTCCAACTGCAATAATTTTAATGAGCTGTATGGCCATTTCGGAAATGAATTCCTCATCAGCAGCACTACAACCCAAACAAAGAAAATCCATAATTCCAAAAATGTTAAAATGCATAAAACCAAAAGAAATCCGAAAAATCAGTTATATCAAATATAGCTAAGGACAAAACTACGATTGAGGAAGTTAGTCCTTCGGTTTTAGAATTTACATCAATTTAGATAAAAGTAATTGAACAAAGTGTACACATGAGGTATTATCTCATGTGCAAGTACACCATATCTAAGAAAAATTAAGACCTATTTAGAGGTACCATTTTTTGTAAACGTTTTAACCTTGATATTGATATATATAACATCGTCTTTTACCTCGGAAACTATGTTCACTTTTCTTTTGACAATTCTTGTTTAAAATTTAAAAAGTGTGCATTATAGGAACGTTAATTTTCAAATTGCATAATAATGTAGCAGTGCTTAGTTATTTTCAATTTTTTTTATAGCAAAAACTGTTGTATTCTTAAAATTGAAAAAACACCAAATTAAAGATTTTAAGCACATTAAGAAATGACAGAGGACATCCAAATAGCCTTTTATCTAATTCGAATTATATTTCAAAAAATCAAATGCACATGGATTTTTTTCTAGACACAAACCATATTGTAAAAAGTTGGAAATTTATTATCAATGAATATATTTCAAAGTAAGTGCAATGGGAAACCAAATAAAAAAAATCCTTAAAACATAACATAATTCAACAAAAGAAGGTTCTTGTGCTTCAGAGAAATGGGTATACTATATCACAAATTCGTTGGCCGGATTCGTTAATTTATTACAATCGCTGTCATCCATTGCCCGACAAACGACCAACAATCACAACATATCAGTGAAAGGTCAGAATTGAAAAAAAATATCACTTTCCGACTGCATTTAGATGGGGGTAATAGCCCTTATTACCGAACAGAGTTGTTAAGAGTCGAAGTCCATGAGACAAAGAAAAATCAGGAGAAAATCACTGGAAAACTTGTCGACTGCCATGATCCTGATTTGCTGTTTCAGATGTATCACTTGAGGCAACCTTCGTGATTTTCTTACTTGATGGTGTGAACTGTTATGAACCGATATACTTTGAACTGTTATGAACTGTTATATTACGAAAAATCATGTAGGGGACTTATTTTCTTATTCTTAATTTCTGCAAGATATGGTATTTATTTCTATAATTATTTGCTTTCTTATCCAGTTTTCTTTTGTTTTTCTTATCTGATGTACTGTCTGACAGTATTTTTTGAAAGAAATCTGTAAAAGAGGAATTCAGCTGAAGTGAACCGCTAGAGTATTTAAGAGGGTAAAGCACTCTTACACCTAAGCGACGATGATCTCAATATAGAACCATTTTATTAAGTTGACAAATGGATGATTCATTTCATGTATATATTAGAGATCTGGGGCCTGTTTAATGAAAGTGTCTTAAGATAAGATATATCTTATGAAGATCTTAAGACACATCTTTGTAATAAGATATGTCTTAAGATGGTCATAAGGCATGACTGAGGACAAAAATTGGACTTAAAACCACCCTAAGTTATATTAGCCATAAAAAAGAAACGATGCCAAGATTACAAATATCATAAACACATTTAACCTAACATCTTCCGTAAAATTCATTCTTTTGACACTAAAAAAAAAAAAAAGAAAAAAAAAGAAATCAAAGTCTAATGGCGTCTTGTGACGTCATCATTCTGAATTTTTCGAGAATTCTTCATGAATAAAAGTTGCCTTACGTGCATTACACTTATATATAATTTTACTCTACGGTTTAGAAATATTGGTGAAAGAAAAAATATCGTTTCTTTTTGTGGTTAGTATATATCTCAGCTAAGATTGATCTTAGGACACTTTCATTAACAGGCCCCTGGTTTCGATGGTGAGTCGTTGTTTGCATATTTTTCGCAGTTAAAAGAGACTTTCATGATACATGTGCAAACTTTTGTTGTGTAATTTAAGAACTTTCTCGGTGACATTTGTGAACACAAAATTGTCGTTATGCGATGATTTTCTACTCTTAATACTTTAAGGTTATGCTGTCATATTATATTGATATATAAGGCTTATCTTTGTGTAACCATTATCGCTTATTGACGATAATTCATTTTCAAATCTTGATTCATTTTTGAAACATGAAAATTTTACTCCTTATTCTTGTTTGCTTTCATAATTTCGTATACGGCGATGACACTTCCATTGACTTTTTGTCGGAGCGTCAGAAGAAAAATCTCGGTTCTATGGACCTGGGCGATTTACCCAAGAAAATTCAAGATTTAGTAAGGGATTATAGAGAAGTGAAAGAAGGGTAAGCTGCATTTAATTGTTTGTTTCTGTAATACTGTCGGTAGTATTGCATCATATATTCTAGGCATTAATGTCTTATTTTGACGTCCATAATCGAGGATTTACACAAGGTACGTAGTTAGCTTATGACAAATATAATTACCTTTGATTTTTATGCCCAGCCACAAAAAAGTGGGTACTATGTGATGTCTTTAGTTTTATGTCCGTCCGTCCGTCTATCCTTCTCTGTCCCTAGAAGGTTTCCAATTAGTAACTTGAGAACGAATATCATAGTTTTCAAACTTGATATGAAGGTTGTTTACTATGCAACATTTTGGCCCAATTCGATTTTTGCTTAAGAAGTCAAAAGGGTCTGGAGATATGCCTCTTGAAACTTTGCATTTTTTGCGAAACGTTGCGGGATGACAGGTTATGCATCATTACTTTTTTAGCATGGTGTTTAAATTTATATTTCACTTACGTGGTTTATTAAAACGGATGATGAGTGAATTCGGATGGAACATCCGGATAACTGCCTCCTGCTGTGCATGCATCTAAAATATTATGAAACAAAATGTCCTAAAGCGAAAGCTCCGACCTACGAACACGTCTATTTTAATGATACGATTAAATACATTTAAGGCCGTGGCTATTCTTCCGGCTAATAAAATTGGCACAAATTATTCGATTTAGACAAAAACAAAAACATTTTTACCTTTTAAATAATCACAATTCTTATAAATTTACCTTTACTTGGTTTTCCTTTTCTTAATGACAGTTTTTGCGATATTGTAACCATTATTTTTTATCTGAATTTCAATGGCCGGAAAAATAGACATTTTTGTCTATTTTTCCGGACAGCAGGAAAAATAGTAAAATTTATCTATTTTTCCGGCCATAAAATATTCATACTACAGCAAATTATTTTCGTATTTTTCAATATCCATCGGCTCCACAATACTTTCAACTAACTTAAATGTCACAGAACTTGCAATTAGACGACTTATATTATATGTTATTTATGCAAATGTTACAAATTATCAAAAATTTTAATCATTGTCAACTACAGGAAAAATAGACTTTTTCGTCTATTCTTCCGGCTAGCCGGAAAAATAGCCACTTCGTACATTAAAACCATCTTCATCGCACAACTGGGGACGGCTAGATTAGAACTTGCAAATTATCAATTTGAACAATCATTCCTCAAGTTCCTCGGAGAATGGTATTTCTTACGTAATAGAAAAAAAGGAAGGGAAACGGGGAATGTGTCGAAGAGACAACGACCCTAATAAGGGGAGTATCCACCATAATATCTGTAAAAAACGATTAGGGAATATTTTCTCATAAAGGGTTCTATAAACGTGGTCAAAAGCATATAAATCAAAATTAATCATATGTTGGAAATATGTGTGATGCAACGCAGTATATATATATATATATATATATATATATATATATATATATATAGAAAAGTAATACCCTTATGAAAAAAATGTTTCTGGATATCTTAAGACTGTGTACTGAAAAATACATTCTGAAATATTCATTCATCCGTTGAATGGTAAGTACCCTTATAATGTTAGTGTTATATTTCATATGTTTATATGTTACGTAATGCTTAGAATTTATATAATATATGATTAATTTCTCATAATCACCTATTCATGCGATGTGTTTCTTATTAACTGCTATTCGTGAACACAGGTGTTTCACAAAACACATCTTCTTTTTTTTTGCTGAGATACATGTATCAGCTTATAAGACCCTATATTTTTTATAAGTATAAAATCATAGTATAGTCACAGTAGTTCTCGTTAATTCAGTAAGAAAATATCAAGTCAGAGTCATTCAGAGTAATTGTAAACATTATAGTCATTTTTTTTACCATTATTATTATATTATGATTTCGGCATTAAGTAATAAACATACAAACTGACTTCAAAATGAAAAACAACATTAAAACTATGCTCCATTGCTTGGTTTTACTACGCATTTATAGAGACTTTTCTCATGTGCACCTGCTCTATATTCATTCATGGATATGTCCAATAAATAAGTTTCTTCATGCGTGAAATGTTTTGTTATCATTTATATTCATATCATGTAAAAATGACGTTTTCTTTTATGTAAGGGACCAGTGGTGTTGCAAGATAAAACCCACAAAAACTATTATTTCGACAGCGTCTCAGTTGCTTTACTACAGATCCGCAGAAAGAGCACGGGATACAACATCTTGTGGATTTCTTTGGCTTTCAAGATGTTCAAAATACTATACTACATATAGGTATGTTTTTTTCTGTTTTGGATGATAAGTATAGCAATTTTGTATACTGACATTACGCACGATGTTGCGTTTTCAAAGAAATTTCATAAATTTTAGTAAATAAAATCGACGGTAGTATATATTGAACGAATAAAATTCTTAATATTTATATGGTTGTAGTCTTGTACATATAAAAAATCAATACCAATCATGAAAAATATGTTTCGTAAGGATTAAAATATTAAACCCAAGTTGTTTAAGTAAGGTATACGTTCACATTACAATCAATAAATATAATCATGAGTCCATATGGTGTCACAGTGATGCGGTAAACATCATTTCGATATCGGAAGCAAATTGAGAGATAACAAGACAAAATACTACAATGTCAAATCCTGTCACGTTTGATCTTTCCTGTGCTAATGACAAACCTAAAGGTTAAAAGATATATGAATAGCTAATCAGTCAGTATAAAAATTTATATATAAAAGTACTTTTTTCGTGCATTCTACCATATTGTATCGGTTTTATGAAACAACAGGGTTTTAAAATTTTACAGCGTTTTTTGTTTGTCCTATGAAAATGTCCAACGTCGATTTTTCCGCGATTTCGACGTTGAGTGTTTAATTTAAGATTATATAGTTTTTGCATCGTTTATGAAAACAAAATAATAAAATCATTTTAGACATACGTTTTTCGCGTAGATCATCATGTTTTTGTTGTTTTTAATTCGGTTCACAACAGAAAAAGTTAGGCCGAAGATTGTTTGTCCAGCGAAAATGTCCACAACGGCAATTTTTACCATATAACGTTGTATGTAACGTTCTCCACCATAAGTTACTGTTGACTTTAGTTTTCCTAACTTTAAAGAGCACCTTACACAAAAGACAATAACGTGTAAATGAACATAAATGGTACTAATTCAATGAAATTTGAAAAGGAAAAAGGAAACGATCCCAAAACTAAGATTAAAAAAAAAAAAAAAAAACATTTCCGTATGAATTATTTAGATATCTTAAACGATTTTCCTTTCAGGAATGACTAAATACCGAAGTTACTGCGAATTTAAATTCTGCATATGCGCATTTCGACAACTTATGTCTCTTCAGTGCAGATAAAATCTAAACGTTTTGAAAATCATAAACTCAAAGATGTTTAAAAACTGAAAGAGAACAAATAACCAATATGATCTAAATGTTAAGCCAAAATCAGCTAAGGACAGAGCTTTGCATGAGGGAGATACTCCTTAGTTTCAAACAAAATTTACAAAAATTTAGATATTGTAAGTTTCAAAATGAAATGAAGACCCAAATTATACATGGGCTATATAAATGCAGTGTGTTTTGTCATACCGAGTCTCTTCTAAAACGATCGCACCCCACGGAATTCAAACCAATTCCTGAGAACCGCAAGATGCATTCTATTTCTGCGTCTTTAGCTCCCCCCATTTTTTAAACACAATATCAGCACTGTCATGCTACGAATGTGTCAATATTGTCTACAATGTGACAGTACATGTACCTCGTGTGACAATCTACCATTTCTAGGTTCTCGTTTCAATGTAAAATGTTTATTGCTAAGAAAGCCGATATTGACATGGAGACTGATGCAGAAATGGCACGCAAAATTAACAAAAACTTAAGTATACCAGGATTATCGCTGGAAAACCAGGTTCACCTGGTCGGTAATCATGGTTTAGCAAAGAAAACTCCAATAACCGAACGATAATCGGGGTTTTCCGAAATTGAACCTTCGCTTCTTGTGTGTTTTTATTGCTAAACCTACATTACTGAGTCGTAAAGTAGGTTTGACAGCCCCGGATTAACACAAACTTCGGTAAAGCAGGTTTATTACCGGTACGGTAATCCTGGTTTACCGACAAAATTCCCCATTACCGAGTGGTTTTAGCCAATCATATAAGCTATCCAGTAACTGAGGTTTCTGTCGGTACATGTAGACCAGGATTACCGATCGATAAATCTGGTTCTCCTAGTTTTGTTTATTTCCGTAAAACCGACCGGTACAGTAGGTTTAGCAATAAAAACTCAAGAAGCGGAGATTAACACGTATTTAATTTTGGAACCTGATGGAGGTTGTTTGTAGGTAAACAAGGATAACCGATCGAAAAAACTGGTTTTCCGAGGTCTTGGTTAAATTAGCACCGAAAACCTACTTTACGGACCGGTAAAGTGTTTAGCAATAAAAACTCATAGGAAGAGGAGATTAACATGTATTTAATTTTGGCAACCCAAATTACCGTTCGGT
Organism: Modiolus philippinarum; assembly: GCA_002080025.1. Taxonomy (NCBI): domain Eukaryota; kingdom Metazoa; phylum Mollusca; class Bivalvia; order Mytilida; family Modiolidae; genus Modiolus; species Modiolus philippinarum. Next base: position 26,175 of record MJUU01017268.1, on the reverse strand, counting down.
TATTGGGGTTTTCTATGCCAACATAGGATTACCCACTCGGTAAACCAGGTTTTCCGGTGATAATCTTGGTTTACCTTAGTTTTGGTTAATTTCGCGTGCCATATGCAGAATTAGAATTCGGAGATTTCTGTGTCAAATTTACTTTTAAAGAATGATGTTGTTGATTTGATAGCTGACGACACAGAATATGATCATTTTTTTTTCAAGTTCTAGAAATAATTTGCTGTCTTAAATGTGCACAAAGGATCCAGTAGGAACCAATGTTGTTAAGGGATTTACTACGAATAGAAAGCTGACTGACCATTCCAATATCGAATTGTCAAATACAAAACTGCAATAGTTTACACCATCGCCGTCAGATTTTTATTTCATGACATAAAAGGAAATATGACTATTACTATTTCTGACAGTCAACACCAGGATATTTTAGACAGTATGGAAGTCAAATGCATTTTAATATATCAAAAAATAAATGTATTAAACATACTATATCCTGTTCCATTCAAATACCCCAAACGAATAAAAAAAATATATTGTGTTTACTCTTACTCATCAACATGAAATATACATTTTATACGAAAAATAACTTTTTGTAAAAAAAAATAAAATAATGCTAATATTGGTATATGAATTAATTCGCGAATTGTCAAACTTGCGAAAAACCGTCTGTAGGTACCGGAGTTAACAGACATGATTTTGTACAAATATGAAATGATAGGAAATACTGCCTAAAAATAGGAAATAGGGGGTTAGCCCTGTGAAAAAAATCATTTTCTTTCTGGTTCTACAAAGCTGAAAAACTTTTGAATTTATTTTCTGTATCGAAAAATTGGAATTTCTATTTAAATGGGAAAATAATCTTGTCTGCGGAGTATAACCTATGCATGCAGTATTTGAAAACAGATTCCACGTACATTGAAACACCAAATTTTATAATGAAATTTTTAAGCAAACGGACAAGCCTACAAAATATACACTATTAAAAAAGTGAAATGTCCTCGTTTTTTTTTTTATTTGGCCATGTCCATATGGTTAGATTATTGCTAATATTCTATTGTCAAATACAACAAAAAGATTGAAACAAAGGTTTTATCATAGTTATAATTCAAGAGTAATTGATCTCTGACGTCGACGTTACTTGCATTTATCAAAAAAATTATAATATTCAACGTTACGTTAATGGACGCAACATCGTGCGTAACGTCACTAGTATAACTTTGAGATAATACTTAAATCATTTCAATTCTTAATTTAGAGCGGTCATTTAAATGAAATGACACAGTGATCTGACATAGATAGTTTACAATGTTGAGTAATTGTTCCATGCGTATAGTTAGTATTTATTCAGTTATATCAAGAACGACAATAGTTCAATCATTACCAATAATAGGTACTTTGATATGCAGCGTGATGATGCAAAATTTAAGGTATCGACATACCCGATTCAGGTACTTGAAGACTAAGATCAGGCTAGCGACCAGCTTCTAGTGACCACTTTTCCAGCAACCACTTTCATGATAAGTCTAATAACCGATTCTTTTAAAGGGATAACAACTCTCAAATTTTTTTTTTTCTAGCGACCACTTTCAACATATTCTTCTGAATGCAAATTTAGACCTTTTCAATGTATGGAATATTATTTAAATGTTTTTTTGTTTTCTGTTTTAACTATATTGTTTTGTCTTCTATGAATAAATATACATGAATTGCTCATTTTAGGACCTTCCATGAATAGAGTGAAATTTCTTGTTAAACAACGATGGGTAATTAGATGAAAAAATGTAATTTTTCTATATAGATGGTTCAGGGGTATAAGCAAAATCCATCAGAGCTTTTCAAAAGTTCGCAAAAATAAGCTTCAAAAAAAATGAATAAAAAATTGGATTCACGGGTCATATAAGCTTACAATCTTTCACCAAAAAGTAGATTGTTTTGTTGTTGAAATGTTAAGGAAAATTATATCAATTTTTATAACAATTATTCCAGTTACATCCATGAGAATTTTTATTGATTTTATATTTTTGCTAGCACATGTATTGAACTTTCTAAAAACAAAAAGAAAAATTGGGGTCATTGACCTTATTATGAAATAATTAAAAAAAAATTACGTAGTGATTTCTTTGTAAAATATTTTTTGACATTACCTCCCTTGTTTGAATTTTCATTTCAATGAAGTTTAGAGAACAAATACTATTCTGAATTTGTCTTCTTAAATCAATACTAAACTAAGAGAAATGGGCCCATTATTTATGTTTTAAGCGCAATATTGTAAAGATTTGTCCAAATTTCAAAATGTTTTTTTTTTATTTCTTAAATTAAAATGCCTATCAAAGCTTGAAAAATGAAATCAAAATGGCGGACTACTACCGAACCACCTTAAACTTCAGTTATAAAAAATCACGAGAAGACCAGTGGCAACTCCTAATTTCAAAGCAAGCATCATTGGCAATTTTTGCAAAACATTGTCCTTTTTGACTATTGGTGTTTTGTGTTGAGCTGATACACTCTGGCAGTTGCGGGAGACAAAGAGGAGACTGCAGCTTTTATTTAGTTAAACAAATGTTAGACTTTTCCTTCGTAATGTTATATGCACTTGCAGAAAATATTCTTTACTAACACGGGATGCGTACATTGTATTTGTCCATGTTCTATATTTGTTTCACATGCATTCGACATTAAATTTTACGTTGCAATTCTTTTTTAAGATTTGTGTCCGATTTTTGAAATCAGAATGAAGTTATTCCTTTATATATACCATCTTTTATGCAATTGAAGAATGCCCACAAAAACCATGAGCGTGCAGTAAAGATTTACAGCTTAAAGCTTCAAAGAATCCTGGACGTATAATAATTACGGCAATTGATTGTGCTGTACGTCATGACTTCAGACTCAATTTATTACACCTTAAATAAGAATAAAATTTAATCATTTGTTTGCAAAATCTCGTGGCCCTCAACTTCTTCGAACTGCAACATTCCAAAATCACCAGCATATGGAGTTTACATCTCACAACTCATTCGCTGCTCAAGGGCTTGTGGTCGATACAGTGACCTTCTTGATAGAGCTCAGTTGCTTACAAATAGACTACTTAAAGACAAATCACACTATTGTTTATGCGCATACTACAGCCGCAATCATCTATGTCGTCGTCGGTTTGTGACGTCGTTTTTGCGGGAAGTTTAAGATTAACTTCCCTTTGACCGTTTTGGAAACGGTGTCTCAGTTGAAAGGCCGCTTTCGGGAAAAATCAAAGAGCACTCAAAAAATCACAAGACAGAATTTAGTGAATTATGGCATTAACAGTATATTTAATAAAACAGAAGATAACTTGAAAATGGTATCTGAAACCTTTCCCCGAACTGTCAAAATTAGACATCCCGTACATTGATAGTATATACCCGAATTCCCGTTATATACAATTGCTTATTCCGAAGTTCTGGAAAAGATCCTACCCCCTCTGCATTATCGATAAATTATTTTTGTGGCTTAATGACAAAATGTAGTCGATCACATCATATGTCACTGTGTATTTTACCTTTTTTATAAATTGAAACATCCGTCATTGTAACAAATGTCTCTTCATTCATTGATGCATTTCTTGTAGACTGGGTATATTTTTCGGTTTTGTTTCAATTTAACAATTTTAACGACGGGCGTATTATCATTATAGTATAGGTTAAACTGATACTGAATCGATACTAAGTCGGACATGATCATGAGCCGGACAATATCGTGAGAGCGATATTTCGGAACGTTTCTCTGTTTTATGTGAACATTTGTCTTTACAACGTTTGTATCACTAGAATCTCTAACACTTTCTGCTGAAGACAGTATAACTGTTACCCGTCTGCAGTGACAGCTGATTTTTCTATAGCTCCTTAAACATAAGGTAACAGTTTTTTTTTTTAATTTTCGCATTGATATTGAGTCGGACAAATTGTCCGAATCACGATTACTTTAGAGACCCTCAGAAATCACTTCGAAAATAATAAAAGAGACTATAATTGTTGACAACAAAAATAAGCAAATTTAAGCACAATTTAAATAAATAATCAACAATACTTTTTATTTTTATTAAGGTAAAATATTGATAAATCACGAAAAAATAGCTCCAAAGTAAGGTGTCCGAGTTACGATCATTTATGTCCGACTCAATGTCATGTTTGAAATTTTTACATTCTCGTGTATAAATCGGGTAAAACGAATTATCCGGGGTCACATAAGACAGAAAATGACCAATCATGATAGGTACTTTACTATAGGACTTGTTTTGATTGGTTAGAAATTGTGTTCTTGAAATTACAGTTGGTTAAAAATGAAAGGGTCCGACTCACGGTCAGTTTACCCTACCGATGTCTGCACATGTAGCTTTCGCATGCTTATGGTCAGTTGACTTCAAGCTATGAGTATGATGTTATCACAATTTAAGGCTGTTTTGATATATCACACTCTTATTTGAAACAAGGACTAATCGATAAAGCACTACAGACTAGGTATGATGGTCTTACGATCCATTTATGTGAAATTTGGGGATTTCAGTAAAATTTCTGCATGCCGTTCTTGCTCCTAATCACTCAAAACTTTGCAAGGTTATGGAATATGATGGTGTCAGGGTCAATTTTTAAACTGAGCCAATTTTTCTAATTTTGCATTTTGTCAAAGTATCATAATATTTACTATCTTTGAAAGATGGATGATGGATGGATCACTTGACTCGGCACAGGCGATTTTTAGTTTTTGCAAAACACGTGTATGACATTTGTCGAGTTACATTGCATGGTAATGTAATAATTGAATGATTCGAAGTTTCATTTGAGTATAAAAGGAAAAAAATAAAAACCCCTTACGAACTTCTCTAAGCAAGAGAGTAAATGATTTGAAAGTACTTCGTCGAGTCTAGAAAAGCACGACATGGAATAGCCAGAGACAATTCATTGTTTTGAAAATGTATTATGACGTAACGTCATTCACTTTGCAAAAGAAAAAGATACGTCCAACTATCGAAAAACAACGTCTACGGAAGGTACAAAACAAAGATTATCTTTCTTATTCATTCGATGACCCCTACTTTTTAAAGTGTCAAAATTTAAAATAAATAAAAATCTTTGTATTTGCAAATTTAAAAGAAAATCCCTGGGTCAGAAGTATTTAAAATATCCGATTTTATGACTACAAAGTTTGTTTTTATTTTGGCGGGAAGGCATTTAAGACATACTTTCAGTAAAACAGTGATATGCATATGGTATAGAAATACTAAGATTTTAAAGAAGAAGGAATGCCGAATCTAACGGTATACAATTTATTGAATTCGTGAAAATAATACTGAAACAGCAGCTGTCCAAAGTAACTACAAATTTCTTTTAAAAATCTCAAATAGACCTATTTTGTGACTGTTATATCTCGACTATGAGCTCGGTGACATATATATTTTTTTAGCTTATATTCAAGCTTTCATATAGGGGAACATTTCTGCAGAGTTTGACAAAAATCCCTGGGTCAGATTTTGTTAGTGTGATTTGTTTTTAAGCAAGGATACGTTACCAAAAACTTACAGTCATCACTACAGAAGTTTTACGGTCGACATCACGATCTCGTGGCTCTCAAATTCTTCGAACTGCAGTCCTATTTTGAAAAATACCAGAACGGATGTTATCATTGTAAATTTTAACAAATCGTGTTGTGCAATATTAAGTCGAATATAGTTCCTATTTATTTTGTGTATTACTTCATTGTTCTGGACTCCTCGACCCATCTTTCTAAATTACGTTTTGTCTTTTTCTTTCCTTCTCCAGATTGTGGTCTTGGAGTTAGTAGTATACCTGTATTGGGTTTTATTTGTATGTTTTATTATACTATAGGGAAACGGGATAGAGAAAGGGGAGGTTTGGGTACCCATAAACCGGTTTAACCGTACCGCTAGCTCTTGCTCGTGCCGGTACCAAGTCCGGCTGTCCCGAGTTGCTATCATTGTCCGTGTTTGTCTTTTGTCATTTTATTGTTTTTCTCGTGTGGTTTCCTGGTGGATTGTGACATGTGGTTTACGGCCATTGTAGGTGTTTCCTGTTATCTTTCTCATATTAATTTCTGTTTATTAGTTTATCTATGCTTCCTTTTATTATGAAAAAAAAAAAATTTTTTAGCTCGACTGAAAGAGGAGACATTAAATATTGTAAAATAAAAATAATGTATTATAGAATTTGTTCTTAAAAGAGTGATCTTGAAGTAGGATTCCTGAAATCTTAATGACAAACAGACTTATACCAAGGTTTTCTTTTTTTTTAAATTTAAGCCAAAGGTGACATATATCCCAAGAGCCATAACTGTTTAATCATTATATATCCTCAGCAGCAACCAAACTCTAACTATGTTACCACAGACTACGTCAGGGTGACTCGTCGTTATTCTACGTTTATTCTGATTATTATTCTTCGTTTTATTCTTCAAATAATTATTGTCCAAGCGATTTTTTAAATGACTGAAGGAAATCGTTCAATATTTGCACAAAGTTGGATCACCATCTGAAGTTGTATGCTGTGTGCTTTGTATTGTATATGTTTGTATTTGCCTCTTGTTACAGTGTGCACTGTTGAAATCTTGAAATCTTGAAANAAAAAAAAAAAAAAAAAAAAAAAAAAAAAAAAAAAAAAAAAAACACAAATAAATTAAAACATAAATTTAAACTCGTGGAGTACGGTAAAAATGTATCCATTGGACACCTATCTCTATCTCATTTCCGAATAGTGTGATAAAAAAATAATAAAGGCCAAAATACACTTGGACTTCTAGCTACAAGACTAATATCTTAAACAAGAAAAGAACATGCGGTTGCATGCGTTTTCGTGCTAGATATAGCCCCGCTCGTATTATTTTACAGACAAAAAAAATAAAAAAAAATTGGTCAAGTCCCGCCAAACAAGAAGTTGATATCATAAGGTGACTTAAATTTCTTGGATCCATTCTTCCTTAATATAAAGTCAAATACTAAATTTGAAATAAATCAGCAATTGCTGACAAAATTGCAACATTTTATTTGTTCAATAAAGAGAAAATTGGCTAATCCTGCAAAACAGTAAGGAGACATCATAAAGTGAACAAAATCGCGCACGACGAATTACTTCTAAATATGAAATCCAATACCAAATTTGAAAAAAAACGACCCATCAGTAGCTAAGAAAATTGCGACGAAAATTTTTCCATTTTTCCCTATAGATGATATTTTATCATTAAACAATCCTCGCTTTGGTGATATTCTTCATCTTATTTACCCAAAAGAACTTGAAATTAAGGATGCTACAGATACTTCCACATCGGCCTCGTTCCTTGACCTTCATCTTGAAATTGACAACAGAGGTACACTAAAAACTAGGCTGTATGACAAACGCGATGACTTCACTTTTCCAATAATCAGCTTCCCTTTTCTTTGTAGCAACATTCCAAAATCACCAGCATATGGAGTTTACATCTCACAACTCATTCGCTGCTCAAGGGCCTATGGTCGATACAGTGACCTTCTTGATAGAGCTCAGTTGCTTACAAATAGACTACTTAAGCAAGGGTACGTTACGAAAAACGTACAGTCATCACTACAGAAGTTTCACGGTCGACATCACGATCTCGTGGATCGCTATGGGATATCTATTTTCCAGATGACAACAGATCTTTCCCTTTACAACTACGGTTTGATTTACTCTATTGAATTTGATTTTAATACCGGAGTTGACATGTTCAACACGGCGGGTGTCTTACAAGAAGCAGGAGATGCTTACTCCACCGGTACACCTGATCTCACCCTTGGCTTTTATTTGGTCCGTGTTGTTAATTTTTATGTTTGTCTTCGTTTTCCTTTTTTTGCCCTGTACTCAAGTGGTGTCCTTGGTTCTCAGTGTTTCCGATATTGCCATTGTCCAAGGGTTGTTCGTTCTTTGTGTCTGACGGTTCGGTTCTCACGCACTTCAATAAAGGGAAAGATGGCTCAGTCCTGCCAAACAGGAACTTGATCTCATAGGGTGACCAAAACCGCACACGACATATTCCCCCATATATAATGTCAATTAGCAAATTTTAAATAAATTGCCCAACAGCAGCTGAGAAAAAACGACGAACTTCGGACGGACGGAAGGACGGCCAGATGAGGGTATTCCATTATTCAATCCACTCGCGATCGGGCTATTATTACATAAAACTTCATCCATGGTCTGAATTAAAAAGTTTTAGCTAACCTGCATTATTAATAAAACTTTACGTTGGCATCATAATAAATTTATAGCAGTGTTCTTTAAAATATATATAGTTTAACTAATGTATTAAATGTATAAATGTATTCATATATTTATAAGGACCCGATCAATGTACAAAACAACTTATACAAGTCGTGAGGTGCCAACCACATGTCCCGATAATCAACTAACATGTTGCAAAGACCACATCTTGATTGCTGATTCTTGCATTCGTAAGTACATGTTACTCAATATACTTTTGAGTGAAATAATGACTTTTGAATTACATGCATAACATTCATTCATCAAGCTTGCTTGACGATTTTAATGAATTCTTTAGAAGTATTGCAGTTTTCAGCAATATCTTTTTATCTTGAAGAGACATAAGTTGTCGAAAATGGCCATCCGAAGAAGTAAATTATAATGACTTCAATCTATATTAAATTCAAAGACATCAGTTTGTCCTCCTTTGATTCCAGAATCGCTGAGATTGTACGTTTCCAACTCCAAACGTTATTTTACCCTGAATGAGGTGGGGGTACTTGATAAAAATTTCCCGAATAGAATTAACATGGCTGATAAGGGATTCGGAGGCAGGCAATATAAAAAACATCTCTGGCTTCGAATCCCAAAAGGGATTATGTACATGGCAGCGTCATCATTAAAAAAAGATAAAAACATCGGGCAAAGTTCTCCTAAAAATGACACCTGGACCAAAAACATTACAATATATAATCGACTATGGAGCAGTTATCAGGTTAATTGTATCTACACTTGGCAAATAAATATGCAAATATAATATTCGAAGTGTTATACACATACATTTATGAGAAAACATAAATGTTAAATGATTATAAATTCTCACATTAACATATCATACAAGTCTTTTATATCCAAACCAATTTATTTAATATGTTCCATTCATACATATTCACTCTATGAACTGTTCAAACTACAAGCTGTGGTGATTTTACATAGTTGTGAAGTTGTATGTAGTGTATGACCTGAATACGAAGGAACAAGGGAAGTGATGATCTCAAAAATCAAATTCCAAAGACATGGCAAAAACGGCAACAGAGAAAACAGAAAAAAAACAAGGACGTTATATAGCAAGATGCCACGAAAATATACGGAGGAAATTAAAAACTAAGGCACTTATAGTGTTAACTCGCATGAAAACAGAGAGCGACATCAGGTGTTCCGAAAGTGACGTCTTGTAGTTAATCTTATAGATTTAAAGTTATGCTAACGGTAAACGTGTAGAATAACACTAATTTTAGAGTAAAGTGTCAAGTCTAATAACACTGACTTCATTTTCAGCGACAAGCCGAATTCCAGATGTGCATAAAGATATAATAGCCTTGGCCAATGGACATTTGTTGGGATAATGAAAGTGATGATTAAATTTTAAGATTTAACTTTGTTTTATATATTATATATATATCAATGAAACAAAAATGTTTCTTCATGGAGAATAATAATATTGAACAAAGCATTTGCATTATATTTCAGCGACACAGCCGCCTTCATCAGATGCAAAACAAAAATGTCACTAGATACAGAATAAACAATGTTACGTCTCAGATAACGTTAATCTTGATCTTGATACCTTACACAAATTGTTAACAGAAAAAAATGCTGATGAATAGAAACAGATAGAAACGCCAATATAAAGTTACTGTTTTATATTAAGACCTTCCTGTTTTGTATTACATATTTTTATAAAAAGGGATTCTCTTGTTTGTCTATATGCATGATTTTCTTTTCCACTGATTTCTATTCCTACATATTTGAAATTGTCAACTGAATGGGCAGGAGAATTAAAGTGAATAGCAACTGGTTTGTCTTTAAATCTTTTTTACGTACATCGGTTAAGTGATTCTGCATCCTTGTCTTGACCATGGTCTCGGTTTCTCCCACATACACAATGTGTTTACATTTAGAGCAATAAATTCCGTACACGACATTTGATGTTCTGCAATGAATGTTGCTATTACAGTTAATAATTGTTCCAGATTTTGTTTTAACTCGTCCAATATAACGTCTCTCACAAATAACACAATCCCTTCCGAATTTTCCGTTTATTTTTTTTTGTTTTTACCATGATGGTTCTTATCATTGCCTTTCATAACTTTGGCCGTTTTTTCATGAACTACAATGTCAGCTAGATTTTTGTCTCTACGAAATGCACAGAGAGGTTGTTCGTTGACATTTTTCTTAGCCTTGGAGATTTTTTCAAAATATGGTGATGTTTACGCAAAATTTTCTCAACTTCTGCCGATGCTCGGCTGTAAGTTAATACAATTGGCACACGTTTTTGTTTAATATTTTTAGACTTTTTTCGGTATTTGAGTGTCTCATCTCTGTCTAACATATCTACCTTCGATAATTGATCTTCTAACATACATTCATTGTATCCCCTTCGCTTGAGACGTTGCTTTATGTTTGTCCTTGCTTTTAAGTAATCTTCCTCATTTCACAAATACGTTTAACTCGAACTTCAAGACCATAAGGAATAGATTTTTGTACGGTTTTAGGATGATCAGAAAGTTGATGCAGGTACATATGTTCATCTGTCGGTTTTTCATATAATGTTGTTTTAATGAAACCATTTTCTATACTTGTTTCAGTGTTTAAAAATTCAATACTGCATCTAAAATGCCTCAATTCAACTTTGATCCTTGGGTGAAGTGAAGTAGCAAGATTTTGAAATTCTTGTAAATTCTCTTCACCATGTTCCCATATTCCCCAGACATCGTCATCGTATCTAAAGTAGACTAACAGTTTTTCACTAGCTTGTCGTAAGTGGTCACTTTCCCATTTTCCCATATCTGTACTAGCATAGTTCATCCCGAGACGCGATCCTATGGCTGTACCGTCTATCTGTAAATAGTGCGTACCGTTGAAAGTAAAATTATTGTTCTCTACTACTAATTTTATCATCGAGAGACTTCTTCGGAGGGTAAAGCTACGTTAGATTTACTTTCAAGTGCCTCATAGCATGTGTGAATTCCTTCATCTTTCAGAACACTTGGGTATAGACTTTTGACATCCATGCAAAAGAATATTGAATTTTCAGGGAGCGGCTGTGGAATATTTTTAATTTTATTAAAAAAATCAGTTGAATCTTTTATGTACGACGCAAAGATTGTACATGTTCCTGTTGTTGTTTTTCTGCGAGTTCTGCTATTTTTTCGGTGGGATGGCTCATACCGCTAATTATAACCCTATAAGGAATGTTTGCTTTATGTATTTTTGGATTCCCCTTCACCCTTCCCGCATGAACATTTCTGGGTAGCATGTATTTCTTAATATCCTCAGATATATACCCCTTTCGAAATAGCCGATTCACAAGTTTCTCTACCTTTTTTGTTATATCATCTTTTTCCATTTTGGCGTAAGTAGTGGAGTCTTGCAATTCCTCCTCGATTTTCTGTATGTAATCTTCAGAATCAATTACACAAACATCACTACCTTTATCACTTGGACGTACAACGATAGACGAATCTGACATTAAATCGGATAATGCACTTTCTTCCTGTTTCCAGAGATTTAAGGAATAGTTCTTTTTTACCCCATTAATTATATCATCTTTAACCAATTTTAGATAAAGGTCAAGCCAGTCTTCCCGTCCCGGATGAGGTGTCCAGTTAGATTTTTTCTTTTTGATATTAAGCCAAAAATTTTCTAATTCATCATCATCATCCGTGTCATAAATTTTGTTAGTTTCATTTTCCTCAAAAAAATATTCCCTTAAGGTGGTACGGGGCTCTAAAATTTTGTCAGATAGAATTTTCTGATATTTTCATGATTTACTCTCTGTTATTAGAGCATACGAGAAAATAAAATAAAAATAAGGTGTCACCGGCCATATCAGAATGAAATATGAAATGTAAAAATCTGCTATTTTGGTTGAAATAATAGGGAAAATTAGCGAATTCTAACAAAATTTTATATTATTTTAGTTACATCAGATAGAATTTTTT
>MJUU01017268.1:0-13958 GCA_002080025.1 Modiolus philippinarum | reverse complement strand
TTTTTTTAAATTTTGTAAAGTAATAGCCAATATACTGTTCTTCAATTTCCATGAAAAAAAATTGGGGGTCACCGAACCTATTTTTGAATAAATCGCGAAAAACACATTTTTTTGCTAATATTTCTATTCAAATTATCTCCCCTTAATTGAACTGGAGTTAGCTGAAAGGTTCAATATACTGCATGGTTACGCAATAAAAGTGGCATATTTCATCAAACTTAACTGTTACAAGACATTGCAAATGGTCTCGGCAACGTTCACATAGTGAATTCCATTTTTTGTCACATGCACACGAATGATGCGCAGTTTTAAACTCCCGTACTACCTTAATCTCATGCGTCTTTCCCATTCTGTTGCATCTGCAATGAGTTCTGTCATGTCAATCTTCCTGTTAGTTGGAACAAATTTTAACCCAAGCCCCAGTAGTTTTTTGTGAGAGTCGGACAATACCTTTTTTGAAAGACTTAAAAAGGGATTATCCTCTGACAAATTTATTTGTTGTTTCGGCGTCTTCTTATCAACCTTTCTAGATGTGGTTTTATTTTCTAAATTATCAGATGTAGCTGAACCCAAATAATTATCATCTTTGATTTTGACAGACAAATTTATATTGCTCTAAATTTTATATATTAGATTAAACGTATTTGTAAAAATGAGGAAGATTACTTAAAAGCAAGGTTAAACATAAAACAACGTCTCAAGCGAAGGGGATACAATGAATGTATGTTAGAAGATCAATTAGCGAAGGTAGATTTGTTAGACAGAGATGAGACACTCAAATACCGGAAAAAGTCTAAAAATATTAAACAAAAACGTGTGCCAATTGTATTAACTTACAGCCGAGCATTGCAAGAAGTTAGGAAAATTCTGCGTAAACATCACCATATTTTGAAAAAATCTCCAAGGTTAAGAAAAAATGTCAACGAACAACCTCTGTGCATTTCGTAGAGACAAAAATCTAGCTGACATTGTAGTTCATGAAAAAATGGCCAAACTTATGAAAGGCAATGATAAGAACCATCATAGTAAAAAAAATAAAAATAAATCGAGAATGCGGAAGGGATTGTGTTATTTGTGAGAGACGTTATACTGGAGAAGTTAAAACAAAATTTGGAACAATTATTAACTGTAATAGCAACATTCATTGTAGAACATCAAATGTCGTGTACGGAATTTATTGCTCTAACTGTAAATACATTGTGTATGTGAGAGAAACCGAGACCATGGTCAAGACAAGGATGCAGAATCACTTAACCGATGTTCGTAAAAAAAGATTTAAAGACAAACCAGTTGCTATTCACTTTAATTCTCCTGCCCATTCAATTGACAATTTCAAATATGTAGGAATAGAAATCAGTAGAAAAGAAAATCAAGCATATAGACAAACAAGAGAATCCCTTTTTATAAAAATATGTAATACAAAACAGGAATGTCTTAATATAAAACAGTAACTGTATACTAGCGTTTCTATCTTTTTTTCTATTCATCCGCATTTTTTCTCTTAACAATTTGTGTAAAGTATCAAGATCAAGATTAACGTTATATGTGACGTAACATTGTTTATTCTGTATCTAGTGACATTTTTGTTTTGCATCTGATGAAGGCGGCTGTGTCGTTGAAATATAATGCAAATGCTTTGTTCAATATTTTATATATTTAATATATAATTTTAATTTATTCATTTTTGTGTAAGTCTCGTGACATGTTGTTATTCTACGTTTTAGCTGATTATTATTATTCTTCTCCAAACAACATTTTTTTCTGATTATTTTAATGTAACCGACCCAACCATTTTCAAATATGCATGCTGGTGCACCACCATTAGAAGTTTGTGCAAAAGGTTTTAAAACTTTAAAAGTGGCCGCCAAAATGCGTCAAAATATCACCTTTGTCCAATTCCAACGAAAGTGATTTCCAGGATAATTTGAGGCTGCGAATGAGATGGTTGTCTGTGGTGACATCGGCAATTGCATGCAATTTTAATCTATTTTTTTTCCTTTTGCCTTTATTCATATATAAATGATTGCTAATATAGGTAAGTGTGAAACAAATAAATAAATTTATCGTCAAACGAGTACATGAGCTATATCTTGAAGAGAACAAGTAAATCTCTTCTCACTTACTTAATAGCAAAGAAAGAAAGAAAGAAATGCGGAGTTGACAATCTGGACAACGAATTTTTAATTGTAATTGGAAAATAGAATGAAATGTTAGACCGGAGATTTAGCCTTTTATGCTTTTCAGGAAGCTTTTTGTTTCGATACATATAGGAGAGATTTTTTTTTTCAATGTCATAGAAAACTATAAATTGTCGGAACGACAGCTATCCCTGCACTCCCTGTTTGACACAGAAAACAATTGTTTTACACCCTGGGCATAATTTTTCTTAATATTTTTGAAATCAGACTATTGTTAGTCGTAATTTTTACAAAAAGAATTTAAGGATATATGGTTGTAAGGCAGAATTCCAAAAAAAACGATTTGTCTTTGAGACTTCCAGGAAATATACCAAGATTGGGATCAAATATTTTTGCAATCAAATTGATTAAACTGTTTGTCCTAAACTAAATAAACTATTTAAGTATGGTTGCTTGGTAGAATTCAAAAAAATAAGTGGTCTTTGAGACTTTCAGGAAATATACCAAAATTAGAATCAAATATTTTTAAAATCCAATTGATGAAAGTGTTTGTCCTAAATTGAAGAAGCCATTTCAGTATGGTTGTTAGGCAGAATTCAAAAAAATAAAAAAAAATAAAATAAAAAAAGAAAAAAAGAAAAAAAAGTAGTCTTTGAGACTTTCATGAAATTTACCAAAATTGGAATCAAATATTTTTGAGATCCATTCAGTAAACACGTTTGTCCTAAGCCATACATTTTTTGAGAATGGTTGCTCGGTAGAATTCCAAAAAAATAATTCGTCTTTGAGACTTGCAGGGAATTGACCAAAATTGGAATCAAATATTTTTGAAATCAAATTGATGAAAGTGTTTGTCCTGAATTAAAGAAGCTATTTAAGTATGGTTGCCTGGTAGAATTCCAAAAATAAGTGGTCTTTGAGACTTTCAAGAATTTTACCAAAATCGGAATCAAATATTTTTGAAATCCATTTAGTTAAAATGTTTGTCCTAAATTAAACAAATTATTTTAGAATGGTTGCCTGGTAGAATTCCAAAAAAAAAAATAGGTGGTCTTTGAAACTTTCCGGAAATTTACCAAACTTGGAATAACATTTTACAGTTTTAGAACCCTAATTTTTTAAAATTCATTTTCTATCAAACAATTGCTAAAATACATAGTTATTTGTTACCACTGAGTCGATGCCTCTGCTGGTGGACTGCTAGACCCCGAGGGTATTCACCAGCCCAGTAGTCAGTACTTCGGTGCTGACCCAAAAGCCGATTTTATTTTGAACCCTACAATATCTAAATTTTTGTAAATTTTGTTGAAAACTAAGGAGTATCTCTCTCGTGCAAAGCTCTGTCCTTACCTGATTTTGGCCTTTCATTTAGATCATATTGGGTATTTTTTCTCTATCAGTTTTTAACATATTTGATTTTATGGTCTTCCGAACGTTTAGATTTTATATGCACTGAAGAGAAGTTGTCGAAATGCGCATATACAGAAAAATAAATTCACAGCAACTTCCGTATTTAGTTATACATGCTCTAATTAAAAATAAAAGATATGAGTGTTTGACATTTTCAGGAAATTTATCAAAGTTGGAATCGGAATCATAATTCCGAAAGCTTATTGCTAATGTACAGCCTATATGCAACGATTCTGTATAAAGATTTTATCTCCATATCTAAAAATGTAAGAGGAGTTTGTGTCACATGCCACATGTGACAAATTCGACAACATTGGGCCTTTGACAAAATTATCATCTTAGGGCCTCTTGTTTGCACAAAGATAAAGATAAAAAATCAGAAAGCGTATTGCAAATCGACAGACTGTATGCAATATTTCAACAACAAAATTAAATTCATAAATGTAGAAAAATATGTAAAAATTGACATCTTGGGGCCTCTTGTTTGTACCAAAAGCAATATAAAAAATCCGAAAGCTTATTGCGCATATACAGACTATATGCAACAATTCTACAACAAAATTAGATCCCTAAATCCAAAAATGTAGGAGGAGTTTGAGTCACAAGAAAAGTGTGTCGGACGGACGGACGGACAGACAGACGGAGGGTGTAACAATATCCAAAAATTTTCTTCCAAAGTGCGGGGATAATAAATGTTCCTTAAAATTTGCACACCTGTTTTCAATTATGATTCAGCGTTCCAATTACATTTGTACACATAAAGCTTGACACTCTTGTCTCCAACTTTAAAGCAAATTGGTTCATTATGTTTTGGAACTGAAAGCCCTATCTGATAAAAATTGATGATGGAGGCAAAATATGTTTCTACTTTTATACAATCAGGTTTGAGGGGCAAGGGAATGTAGACAAAATATATCATGTATTTAAAGACTCTTTGTCGAATGTGCATTTACTGCATATCGTTTCATTGCACAATAAACAATGCAAGACTACAGAGTAAATGCACATTAAACAAAGTCTCTTCAAATACACGGCTTTCCTACTTTGCCCCTGGATTGCTGTAATCTTCTTTGTTTTTTTTTTCATTTTAAGACTTCGAGTCCAATTTATCACGGTTTTAATAGGTCGCAGGTATGCTTCGGTTTTATTCGTATATTCTACTGCCGTTGATTTATTATACTATAGGAAAACTGGACAAAAAAGAGGAGGTTTGGGTACCTATAAACCGGGTCAACCCTACCACTGGCTTCTGCTAGTTCAGGTACCAAATCCGGCCATCTCGAGTTCCTATCGTTGTTTACGTTTGTCTTTGTCTTATTTGTGTTTTTCCTGTGTAGTTCCCTGGTAGATTAGGGCATGTGATTACATTTTTAGCCATTGTAGCTGTTTCCTCAATATATATACATCTACTTTGAAATTTTGTGACTCGAAGGGTTTGTTACCTTTATCTGAGTCTGTAAGTAAGCATCGTAAGGCATCAATTCCCGACAATTTTTAGTCCCAGGGGTATTCATTAACCTAGTATCCACTACTTCGGTACTGGCTGGAAAACCGATTTTAAATTGAAACTTGCAATATCTAAAAATAAGAGAATTTTGTTTATTGAATCAATGAATATCTCCCTCTTGGATAGCTCTGCCCTTAGCCTCATAGCGTTTCTATTTAGTTCCTATTGGTTATTTGTTCTCTATCAGCTTTAAGAAAGATTTCGGTTTGTGGATTTCCAAATGTTTAAATTTGATCTGCACTGAATAGACGTTAGTTTACAAAATGACCATATGCATACACTTATTCACATGCAGAAACTTAATTCACACTTCAGTATTTTAATGTTCCTAAAGTTTAACCTTTCCATCGTAGTTTTGACCTTAGCTATATTTAAAATTACTGATTATTCGGATTTCGTTTGGTTTTATGCTTGTTAAACATTATTTGAAATAATGGATTACCTTTGTATGGGTTCTAATGCTGCTGATGAATCGATTTCCGAAATGGCCATACAGCTCATTACAATTATTGCAGTTGGCGTCAACATATGTGTTATGGTCTCATGTTCATTTACTCTATATCCTTTCGCAAAAAAATCATAATTGCATCACCATGCACCATTTTTGACATTAAAAGTGAAAGCTGACAATGTAGCTAATTATTAATGACTTAGCTTATGGCCAATAACTTCCTGTGTCCCATAGTAGACTTCGAACTTTGAATGTTTAACTGAATTCAATAAAGGAAGAGAAGAACACAGGAAGTACCTACAACGACCGAAATTCAAAATAACAATCCCTAATAGATAATAGTACTATACAAGAAAACGCCAATAAACAGACAAAAGACAAAAGAAGACAACATTTAAAATGCGGGATAACTGGATTTGGTACCAACATACCCAAGACCTAAAGTCATGGTTCAACCGGTTTAAGAGTATAATAAATATTCAAATAGAATCCAACATAGGTAGGGCAGTAACCCCAAGACCAAAATCTTGAAAAGGAAAGAATGAAACAAAAATTACTTGAATAAACAACGAAGGGATAAGAAGTAAATGCAAATGAGACAACGTCCCTACAAATACATGGTAAAACTAAGTAAATAGGGGTAATGACAAAATATCCGAACAGAGTGGTCAATAGCCGAAATCCACGAGACAGAAAGACAAATCAGGTGGAAACCAACGGCAATGGTCCTGACTTGGTACAGGCATTTAAAAATGGATTAAACCTGTTTTATGGCTAGCCAAACGTCCCCTTCCATTTCGGTAGTGTCCGGTAGCAACTCAACAGTAATTGCCATTGAAAGGTCGTAGACTGTTAAAAGAAATGATTTTTCACAGTATTAAGTAGAGAAATCTTGAATCAAAGTTTGGAGCGGAACCTTAATTTTTTCCACAAGGACTGATACCTATGAAAGACTATTTTTAATGATCGTATGAGACGGCATGAAACAACGCTTCTTTTGTCACCATAAGGCCTTCCACAATGAGCTTTTCTCATTAACAATGAAGGGATATGGATTAAATGCAAATGAGACAAAGTCTCTACAAAAACATGGTAATACTGATCAATTGAATAACACTTTTATTATTGTTCTTCATCTTGAAGTCACCATGAAGCCTTCAACAATGAGCTTTACTCATACCTCTTAGCAAGTGCAAGACGGTCCCTAACATCGGCTTGAGCGGAATACATTGCTTATTGTCAAGAAACGCTACATCCATGCCTTTTACCCCTTGATCGATGAATGCGGGATCGTCAACAAACATAAACAATACTAGCAAAGTGTTCTTAAGATGGCTGTCATCCATTGCCCGACAAAACGACTAATAGAAGACGACCATACCTCATAGTAAGTTCAGGACCCTAGCACCGGTTTGAACGGAATTCAATGCTAGATGTCGAGCAATGCTACATCCATAGAAAAAAGAAGGGAAACGGGGAATGTGTCAAAGAGACAACCACCTAAAGGGGAGTTACAACAACTCAAAGCCACCATAAGATCTTCAATGAACGGTGAGGAAACCCCACATCCAACGACAGGTCGGTGTCGGCCCCTAAATAAAGAGTAATCAAGTTCAGTGAAATAAACATTATCCCAGACTCCTATAGACATAAAGTAAACTAACTAGAAAACAGACAAGACACACAAAGGCTTTATAAATTTCCTGACTTAGGACAGGCGCAAACCTGCTGCGGCGGGGTTAAACTAGTTTTATTGGGCCGAAACCCTCCCCCTATGGCCAATGTGATATATCAAAAAACAATCGTAACAACAGTAAAATTCAGTTGGCAACAGGACTGAGTCAATTGTGAAAAATGAAACTGAAAGAACTAAATATACGGACATAAATATGAAATCACAAGAGACTACTAGCAGTTAACTGACATGACAGCTCCAGACCCATTACTAAGTGACAAATAAAGTTAATTACCCTCAGGATACAGCTTCCACCAAGATCCCTTCCTGTGAGCAGTTTAGCATAATGATTTCATGCATATACCAGAATACAAAACCCGTTTCCATGCAATACAGATTTTAGAAATTTAAGATGTGTTTACTTAAAATGCAAAGAGCCTATCAAAAAATCAATGTTAATACCAAAAGAAGCCCATACGTAATTACTTGACGACAATACTGTAATTATAACCCGTATGAATTAGACGATTTAAAGGTTTTATAAGTTTGTTAGACGAGTTTAAGTTTTTTTTGACTCTTATATAAAACATTACCGTAAAATAAGGGATGTGAAATACCAGCCATGATTAGATGTTTACAGGTTGCATTGTATTTATGAACTAAGTCTTTATATCGATGATCAAATCTAGTAAAGGTTTTAACTAGTTTATGATAACGAAAACCCTGATGTAATAGTTTTTCAGTTACGAAAAGATTCCGTTCATTAAAATCGCAAACGTTATTACATACTCGAGCAAATCGAGCAAACTCGAGCAAACTCGAGCGACGAACAATTGAGATATGTAAACACCATATGATGGCGCTAATGGAACATCGCCATCCAGAAATGGATAATTAACTATGGGAAAAGAAAAATCGTCCCTTTTATCATAAATTTTAGTATCTAATTTACCATTCGTTATATCAAAATTTATGTCTAAGAACGCAAAATGAGGATTATTTGAATTGGCTTTATTCAAAGTAAGTTCTTAAGGGTAGATGTTCTTATAATACTTATTGAAGTCGTCATCATTTAAAGTTAAAATATCATTCAGATATCGGAAAGTGTTGTTAAACTTTTCAATAAAATGCTGGTGTTGGTCATAAACTGAGATTCGTAGCAATACAAAAAGAGGTCCGCCATTAGTGGTGCACAATTGGTACCCGTATGAATTCCTATGACCTGGCGATAATAGAGTTACCGAAACGAATGAATATATTGTCAAGTAAAAATTCAAATGCTGAAATCATATCAAAACAAGTACAATTAATTGAAATGTTATTGTTTTGTATTATTAAAATGTGTTTTAAAGGAATTAGAACATATATATTCACAATCGGATTTTTTGAATGCCCATTGAATAAGACGTCTGAATTTTTCCTTTATAAGATTATGTGGTAGGATAGTATAGAGAGTAGAGAAATAAAAACTTTCAAGGGATTCAAAAAGGGCATTATCTTTATAAGCATTCAATTTATCGAGAACTTCCAATGAATTTTTTACACTCCAAAAATGATTGATACCACTGTTTTTATATACTTTGTTAAAGAAATTTATAACCAGGTTTTTAATAGCAGTCAAAGTATTCGTGAGTATAATAGAAACTTTAATAGTAGAACTGTGACTAGATGACAAAATGAATTTAGATTTATATGCCGTTTTGTGGAGCTCAGTACATGGTTGGAACTGTTTTACTATCAGGTTTAGCCTGTAAAGATGTAGCTGTTAGAAAATGTATGTTTGTAATTTCATTTTCCGTTAATTGGGTTAATTGGAAAATATGTGAACTGGTAATTTCTTTTTGGAGTACTTCAATATAATGTTTACGACAAACTATAATGATGTTATAAGCAGCCTTATCAGCTGGGCCAAAAACAAATTCCTTGCCAAATTCTTTAAGTTTCTTTTGGATGCGAGAAACGGTGGGTTTATTTTTGTTGTCATGGCGGAAATGTTGTTCAAACTGTTAAATTCGGAAACCATGCCTTTTTTTTCAAGAATGTGTAATGGATAATTTCTCTCAAAAACTCATCTCTGCACAGGCATAGCTAATCACAGTTCTTTTTTTCTCCTGGTAAAACAATTCCCCGTGGTAGAGAAGTATGCTCTTTATTTTTCTTCGATATGGTGTACTTGTACATGAGATTATATCTCATGTGTACACTATGTTCAATTATTATTATCTAAATTTATGTAAATTCTAAAACTTTAGGATTAACTCCCTCCATCGTAGTTTTGTCCTAAGCTATATTTGATATTATGGATATTTCGGATTTCGTTTGGTTTTATGCATTTAAAACATTTTTGAAATTATGGATTTCCTTTGTTTGGGTTCTAGTGCTGCTGATGAGGAATTGATTTCCGAAATGGCCATACAGCTCATTAAAATTATTGCAGTGGGAGTTAACATATGTGTTATGGTCTCATGTTCATTTACTCCATATCCTTTCGTAAAATATTTCATACAGTAAATTTCTAAAGGGATGTTTAGATGCTTCGATGAAAAGCTTAATTGTCAAGGCGAAATATTGGTTTCGAACGATGAGTGTAATAACTATTTTTCTCGGCTTTATTCTTTGTCTACGTCATCTGTGTATTTTTTTTCTAGCTGACATTGGCATTAAGGTTGTATATATGGATAATTCTCTATCTCTGCAATGTAGCCATGATAAGGAAAGTTTCTTTTGGAATCATTGTACTACATATGTGGCCATTATACGCACTCCATGCAGTATAACGGCCTGGATTATTCCTAGATTAGAAAATAATAAGTGTATTTAAATGGGTTATAAATGTTATCCCATGTTTAAAACTCATATTCTTTCTTTTATCAGCAAAAATGCTAACAAGTTAATGTTTTAAGGTGTCTGCAGGGTATTAATTTCCTATTATAGAATTTTGTAAAATTTTCTGTTTAGAAGCATAATTGTATTGTTCAAAATATGAAATAAAACTGAAATTGAAAATTTAGGGATTTTTACAAAGAAATTATAGGGAAAATTGCTAATCAGAGAATAACATTAAAAATTTAATTAATTTCTTTATTGATATCTATATGAAATTCTTTTATCAAGTTATCTCCCTTCAGTAATTTCTTTGTTCTGTAAATCTAGTTACGGATTTAAAACAAATCTGTTTAAGTTTACCCTTTTGATTTAAAAATGTAAATGGAATAAGGAATAAAAATTTCAAATCTTTACATATCAAATAACTATTTTGTTAAATTTGTAAATGTATGAACCGAAATGAACAAGTTTTCGACAAAAGTGGCAAAATAATACTCCTGGGACACCTAAGAAGTTCTGTATATTTTAATTTTTGTTTGAAAAGTTGATTTCACCCAACTCTATGAGCGCATGTTTAGTAAGAGCTAAAATATTTCACCTCACATCAAAAGATGTTTATGCTACTAAGGGGAATTCGACTAAAAAGTGTCCCCACTTTACGCTGAAAGGTAGACAGACACTATTGCGCTGCGCAATTTTATCGCGCATTTGAAAAGATATAGAGTCAAAAACGGATTTGGGTTGATTTTTTGGCTGGAACAATCAGGTTTTCCTTTGTG
Organism: Modiolus philippinarum; assembly: GCA_002080025.1. Lineage (NCBI taxonomy): Eukaryota > Metazoa > Mollusca > Bivalvia > Mytilida > Modiolidae > Modiolus > Modiolus philippinarum. Next base: position 3,172 of record MJUU01017268.1, on the reverse strand, counting down.
ACGTCATAATTGATTGACTAATGTGAAACGTCATTTTTCGTCTACATTGCCGCGAATTAACCCCCTTTTCCCTTAAGTAATATCCATTACGGTAAAAGCATGGTGACCTATGTATTTTTCGCCTTTTCCCGTAGTTGAGATTATAAACGATCTATTAAGTAGAGTACACAAAATTCTCATGGATAAAAAATTCATTTCTATTAAGTTAAAGATTGCCTTTCCATATTTTACCGTACATTCTAAGTAAATATAGGTGAAAAAAAGCCAAAATACACAAACTTCGACATGGATTCTAGAAAAAAAAAACAAACATGGTGACCCATACTTTTTCTTGTGGATTTTAAGTGTGTAGGAAGGGGTCTTCAATTGTGCCAATTTAAAAAAAAAATTCATGGATGTTAATATTAGTGTCTATCTACCTTAATATATGGCTTAGAAGCTGTTTGAAGAACTTTTTATTATCGAAGTTATTGCAAAACCTGCAAATGTGGTCATTTCAGTAATATAAGTAATGATAACGAAAATATATATTTAATAAAAGCGGTTTTTTAAGCCCATGTATCTTCTAGGTAAATTTCGATAACAAAATACCAAATACCTGTAAATCTAGAATCTCTCTCTTCAATGCAGGTCAATAAAAAGATTAGAAAGACAACCAAAAACAAAAACAAAAATAAAAAAAAATTAAAAAAAGGACAAAAAAAGGGGGGAAGTTAAAAGATGGATCTAAAAGAAAGCCAAAACTGAGCAGCGACATGCATGTGTCCTTCGTTTTTATACAAAATTAAAAAAAATTTAGATATCGCAAGTTTCCAAATGAAGCAGTTTTCGGGTCAGTACTGTTAGTTTCCGAGGATATTCACCTGCCCAGTAGTCGGTACCTCGGTGGTGACCCGAAAACCGAATTTATTTGGAAACCTAAATATCTAAATTTTTGTTGAAAACTAAGGAGTATCCCTCCCATGCAATGCTGTGTCCTTAATCAATTTTGGCTTTCCAGTTAGATCATATTAGTTATTTGTTCTCTTTCAGTTTTTAAAGATCTTTGAGGTGATGGTCTTCAAATTGTGATGTTATCTGCACTGCAGAGACAAATTATCAAAAGTTCGGTAATTAATTATTTTTTACTGATGGGTCGATGCCTCTAATGGTGGACTGTTAGTCCCTGGGGTATTCACCAGCCAAGTAGTCAGTACTTGGTTGCTGACCCGAAAACCTATTTCATTTGGAAACTCAGAGTTACTAAATGTTTGTTAATTAGTTTTGTAAATTATATTTGAAGTCAATTTCAAGTTTTCCTACGAAATAAGTAATAATCAACATATGCATTGTTTATTCATATAAACACTGGTTTCTCAAAAGATGTTTTTAAATTTTCTGCATAATGGAAAAGGGCCTTCCTTTGATATTGTCTGACACTATGTACAAATGATAAAAATCTGTAAAGATTTTCTCGAGTTATCATTTGTCATTGAGCTTATTCTCAAAATAAAATTTGTTCATATAAGATTTACCCAAAGAACAGGGTCCTTTTTGGTCGTATTTATCACTGTATATAATTTTGATCTTAGATTTGTTGAGGCAACATAGAACAATTTATGAAAGTCGTCGTATTCCCGACTTGAAATTGGCAATTTATAAGCTCAGTCAAACAACGTTTTTAATTTTGAATGAGGAAGAGTAGTGTAAAGTGCAGAAAAGTAAAATAATTTTCAACGAGTGGATCATTGAAAGAGACCGGGTTTTCAAATGGTTCAGAAGATCTTTTGAGTTTTTAAGTATCCTCATATGATGGATGTAACTACGTGAATAAATAGTATTACAGTAGTTTCGCTGGTCCTCTTTAACAGCAGTCGAAATCCTTTTTAGGGTAATGGACAGTTCTTTAGTAGAACAATTTGAAGAACCGGCATTATATCATTGTTTGTACGGACACTTATGAAGTTAAGGTGTCCAGTACAATCTAGGGAATTCATTAGATTTGTCATTGGGTAGAAATATTTTATGACGCCATCAACAATTTATGATTTGCCAGGATTTTATTTTTATCCATAGTGATATTTTTGTATGTGGGGTTGCCTGAACTGTTATCTACACCAAGTAGTTGTATAAGACAATCATATTATTTTTTACACGCAAAAACAACATTGTTTGCTGGAACGACAATATACTTTTCGTCAATCGATAAAAGACATATGACATAGACCTAATTCTCAAAATTTATTATCAAGCTATGCATTTTCCATATAATAACTTAGTTTTCCCCAAAAATATTTTCCGATTATCTTCGTACTCGACAGAGAACTTCTATGATCGTTTTTAATGTTGTTTAAAATCTATAAAAATCTGTGAAGGCAATTTCAAGTTACTATACGAGTAGTTAACTATGGCAAAAAATCTGCGGTTTTCAAAAAACGTTTTTTGAAAACCGCAGATTTTTTGCCATATTAACTACTACCTACGGCACTATAGAAAAAAAACAAACATGTAAGATTTGTTATTCACTACAGTTGAGACGGGTAAAACGGGCTAGATTCTTAATTCACTCACATTTTTTTCGTTGCTTGCGGTTTAAGCATCTCATAAGTAAAACAAAAAATCTTAAGAAAACGTATTTTGTACAATGAAATATTTTCTTCTCTGGTAAGTTAAGATATAGAAAAGAATATTTATTTTTAGTAGCTAAATCAAGCGTATTTTTCGAGACCTGAAGTTCTGAAGATATAAGTTCTCTCTCCTTTTTACAAGGAAAATTTTACACTACGTAGAAATTACAATTTAAACGACAGTCTTTAGGTATCCGAAAATAAGACTGACTCAAATAAATTACGCTCATTTTCTTGTGCCTTCCGCCTATAAAGTATTTTACAATAGAAGATTGATCTTGTTGTGAACAAATATAGTCGTCAAAAATTACGATTTTTTGTTTGTCACCGGCTTCGTCCTCGAAGTCGATATCAATAAATCTTCCAGAGACACACCTAGTTTTTCCGCTATTTCCTCGAATCTTCGAATTAGTTCCTTGTAGTAATGTTGTTCTAAGTTCTTTGCGTAAAGAATAATTTTGTCGTAATACAATAAGGGTTTGAATAAAAGGTGCATTAACAAATTCGTTTTTCCAACCTCACTGGGCCCCACGATGAGTAAGCGGAAAAAATCACTCGGCATATTT
>MJUU01017267.1:41442-59546 GCA_002080025.1 Modiolus philippinarum | reverse complement strand
AAGTAAAAGAGTTGAACTTATTTTTGCTCGTGTATGCAGATGATTTATATTGTTCAAATTACTTTTTTATTTTTTCTTGTACATATTGTAACTTTTCACCAACATGTAATCCGTTTATTTGTTTTGCATGCTCGAGTTTCAGCAGTTTTTGAAATCATCAAAAGACAGTTTGATTCATTAACATGCTTCTACTTGTATTGCTTTATGTTTTATATGCTTATTTTTTCTTTGCTGTTTATTTTTCAGCTACTGTCTTCATTTTATAAGAGTGTACACATTGAGTTCTTCACATTATTATTTAGCTTATATTCAGACTTATCATGCTTTATCAATTTTCAGTCTCAGTTATCATTTTTAGACAATGGGTAGTGATCTAGATTCGTATAGAGCATCGATAGGTCTGTTTTATATGAAGACACACTGTTTGTTTATAAAAAAAGGTTTGCATATCCCTTCTTAGAGGCTTACCTTTATCAGCATTTTTGTTGCTTTTTATAAGATGTGTCCATTTAATATCTTTAAGATGTTTTTACTTATATTCTGATATGAAACGTGTCTTATTTACATTTGTTTTAATGCTTCTAATAATTTTAAGCAATGATGTAGAAAAAAACCCTGGACCCATGACTAAGTTTAATAATTTTTCAATTTTTCATTTAAACGCCAGGAGTGTTCGGAACAAGCTGGGCTATATTGAAAGAGTTTCATGTGAAGCCGACATTATTTGTATTACTGAAACACATCTTGACATATCTGTTCACAATGATGAACCGCCATTTTCACAATGGCTTCCAAAAAAGGCGGGAAAATTCAACATTGTCCGATTTCAATGAAATTTGATTTCCAAGTGGCTATTGATGTTGCAACTTCAAAACAGATGCTGAAAATTATTCGTTGACCGTCATTTTCAAAATTGCCACCAAAAAAGGCGGGAAAATTCAACATTGTCCAATTTCATTGGAATTTGGTTTCCAAATAGGTTTTGATGTTGCAAATTCTAACCAATGTTAAAAATTGTTCGTTGACCTCCATTTTCAAAATGGCTTCCAAATAAGGCGGGAAAATTCAACATTGTTCCATTTCAATGAAATTTGGTTTGTAAGTGGATATTGATTTTGCGACTTCAAAACAGATGCTGAAAATTGTTTGTTGACCGCCATTTTCAAAATGGCCCCCAAAAAATGCGGGAAAATTTAACATTGTCCAATTTCAATGGAATTTGGTTTCCAAATAGATATTGATGTTGTGAATTCAAAAATGATTTTAAAAATTGTTTGCTGACCTCTATTTCAAAATGGCTGCAAAAAAGGCGGGAAAATTCAACATTGTCAGTTTTCAATGAAATTTGGTGTCCAATTGGATATTGATGTCACTATTTCAAAAGTGGTGTTGAAAATTGTTTGTTGGCCGCTATTTTCAAAATGGCCGCCAAAAAAGGCGGGAAAATTCAACATTGTTTGATTTCAATGAAATTTGGTTTCCAAATATTGATGTGGTAATTTAAAAATATGGTTTTAAAAGTTGTTGTTGACCGCCATTTACAAAATTATGTCTCAAGTTGAAAGTGGTCTAGCAAGTATGTTTTGTCAAAAAAAAAGCCCAACAAAGAAATATAGTAAAACACCATCAGAATTTAAATCCAATTCAATATATTGGTGGCATTTGAGCTACCAAAGTTTGAGAGACTTAAGTTCAACTGTATAACTTACAGTGTTAGCTTTATTGTGGCAACTGAAAGCCAGGTGAGCGATACAGGCTCCTGTGAGCCTCTAGTTATATATAAAAATCTCTAACAAAATTTTGAAAAAGAAATTTGCTTCAATTCACACATTTTTGAAAAAAGAAGGCAAATTGTAAAATTAAGAATAAGTGATCATATTTTGTAAATACATAAAGATACCTAGAGAAAATAGACTATGCCAGTTTAGCAATATTTTGGATGATGAATTGCGCTTTTTGTTGTATTGTAAGAAAAAATTAACTTTACGATCAGATCTTTTCAATGTTATTATATATGAAGATGATAAAAATTTTAACACGTTCACTGAAAATGAGAAAATTGAATTTCAACACTAAAGCAAGTAGAAAAAATGGGGTCCTTTATAAAAAGGTCATTAGAACTGAGGACAGGGGACTCGTAACTCTGTTAATTTTTTTACTTGATTGTTGTTTTGTATACTATACAAAAGCGTTTGACACCGTTCAACGTTATATGTTATGGTTTAAATTATCACATGTTGGTATTTAGGGTAAATTACTGTCTGTAATTAAATCAATGTATTCTAACGTTAGTACTTGTGTAACAGTTGATGGCTTTAACTCTGAATATTTTAGAAATGAAATTGGTCTAATGCAAGGTGAAGTTTTATCACCTATACTGTTTTCTCTATATGTAAACGATTGTGAGATGGCTTTTATAAATAGTGAATCTATTCCATTTGAAGTAAAAGAGTTGAACTTATTTTTGCTCGTGTATGCAGATGATTTATCTTGTTCAAATTACTTTTTTATTTTTTCTTGTACATATTGTAACTTTTCACCAACATGTAATCCGTTTAGTTGTTTTGTATGCTCGAGTTTCAGCAGTTTTTGAAATCATCAAAAGACAGTTTGATTCATTAACATGCTTCTACTTGCATTGCTTTATGTTTTATATGCTTATTTTTTCTTTGCTGTTTATTTTTCAGCTACTGTCTTCATTTTATAAGAGTGTACACATTGAGTTCTTCACATTATTATTTAGCTTATATTCAGACTTATCATGCTTTATCAATTTTCAGTCTCAATTATTATTTTTAGACAATGGGTAGTGATCTAGATTCGTATAGAGCATCGATAGGTCTATTTTATATGAAGACACACTGTTTGTTTATAAAAAAAAGGTTTGCATATCCCTTCTTAGAGGCTTACCTTTATCAGCATTTTTGTTGCTTTTTATAAGATGTGTCCATTTAATATCTTTAAGATGTTTTTACTTATATTCTGATATGTTCATGAAACGTGTCTTATTTACATTTGCTTTAATGCTTCTAATAATTTTAAGCAATGATGTAGAAAAAAACCCTGGACCCATGACTAAGTTTCATAATTTCTCAATTTTTCATTTAAACGCCAGGAGTGTTCGGAACAAGCTGGGCTATATTGAAAGAGTTTCATGTGAAGCCGACATTATTTGTATTACTGAAACACATCTTGACATATCTGTTCACAATGATGATATTGAAATTGAAGGCTATTCAAGTTGTCCTTTTAGAAATGACCGCAATTGATCAGGGACTGGGGTTATGGTCTATGTAAAAAATAGTATTCATGCTATCCAGAGAAAAGACTTGGATTTTGGAAGTGAAAGAATATGGCTTGAGTTGAATTTCCAAGCATACAAATTAATATGATGTACACTATATAGACAAAAAAATGATAATAACCCTTTTTGGTCTAGTTTCCAAATTTCCATTGAAAAGGCTCTTGATATCTCGCCATTCTTAGTCATTACAGGTGATGTAAATGTTGATTTTTTAAATGAAGAGAACAGCAATCTGTTTGATATTATGAACCTATATGCGTTAAGAAATGTTATTAATGAGCCTACTAGACAATGTGACACTCGACAATCACTACTTGATCCTGTTATTTTGTCAAATGATTGTACCTACAATGATGCACACGTACTCGATATTGACAGAGAAATTAGTGATCATGACGCTACAATCATTTACTTAAATATCCCATTTAATAATAATGTTGCCTTTAAAAGAGAAATATGGGATTATAAAAAGGCTGATTTTGAAATTAATGTAATCAACTAATCGACAATTTCGATTGGTCTGTTGTATTAAACGATGACTTTGATATTGACGAAAATTGTGAAAATTTTACAAATAGTTTTTTATGTCTAATTGGTGAATGTGTCCCTAAAAAGACCGTAACTATTAGACCAAAAGACAAAATTTGGTTTAACTCGGAATTGCGTTTAGAAATTAAAAAGAGAGAACGTCTGCGTGAACGGGCGCGACAGACTGAAAATCCAATTCACATTTTAAATTATAAAAAGCAAAGAAATCATGTGAATAACATGAAAAAATATGCAAAAGAACATTTTTTCATGAACATAAATAATTTGCTTGACGAAATGTCTGTAAATAAACCAAAATCGTATTGGTCATTTATAAAAAAGCTTATCAAGCAAAGTGGAACAAGTTCATCTATTTCAGTTTTGCAAGATCGATTGGCGATTTTATCAGTGACGATTTTAATAAGGCGTGTTTACTTAATGATTATTTTTCTTCAATCTCTTCAATTAATGATAGAGATAAAGACATTCCCGATTTCCCCCCTCGAACTAATAACGTAAAAGATATTTTCAACATAACTCCAAGTCAAGTACGTGATATTTTACAAGTTCTTGTCTTGGGTAAAGCTTCAGGTTCTGATAACGTTAGCCATCATATGTTGAAAAACACATGTAATACTATATGTTATCCATTATCATTGCTGTTTAATTTGTCTTTAAAGTCTTCACATTTCCCTTCTAAGTGGAAAGAAGCAAATGTCATGGCCCTGTTTAAAAAAGACGATAAAACACTTGTTTCCAATTATAGACCTATTTCATTGTTGTCATCTGTAGGAAAAGTTTTCGAAAGATTAGTATTCAAAGAAGTTTATAATTTTATTTACTCTGAGGGCTTATTATATAGATATCAGTCCGGATTCATTCCTGGACACTCTACTGTACATCAGTTAATAGAAATATATTATAAAATTTGTCTATCCTTGGATAATCATGAAACTAATTTGCTTAATATTTTGCGACATCTCAAAAGCGTTTGATAGGGTATGGCACAAAGGTCTTTTAGTTAAATTGAAATCATATGGCATCAATGGTAAACTTCTCAAGTGGTTTGAAAGTTATATATCTGGCAGAAAACAAAAAGTATCTCTAAACAACTGTACTTCCCCGTCACAGGAAGTAACAGCAGGCGTACCTCAAGGGTCAGTTTTGGGGCCTCTGCTTTTCTTAATATATGTAAATGATATAGCAGATAATCTTATTTCATTATCGCGATTATTTGCAGATGATACTTCTCTGTTTTACTCGAGTCAAAATACTCAATTCGTACAAAACGTTTTGAACGACGACCTTGAAAAAATAAATGTTTGGTCAAAGGAGTGGTTAGTATCCTTTAACCCAAACAAAACTAAAGCCAGGGTATTATCAAATCAAAGAAATCCCCCTTTTATTGACATAATATTTAATAATGAAGATGTTGATATTGTTACATCGCATAAGCATCTTGGAGTTACTTTCGATTCTGATGGAAAATTTCATACATATATCAGTGGAATCCTCCAGTCAGTTGGAAAGAAACTATCTGTGCTACGCAAATTTAAATTTACATTGAACAGAGATACATTAAATAAAATTTATCTAACATTTATTAGACCAACAATGGAATACGCTTGTGAACTTTGGGATGGTTGTGGGGTCGTATACGCTGAAAAACTTGAAAAAATGCAGCTTGAAGCCGCTCGAATAGTCACTGGCTTGCCAATGTTTGCTAGTCGCGAATAACTTTATTTTGAAACGGGTTGGGAATTACTTTCTGATAGAAGACGAAAAAGGAAACTTAACTTGTTTTACTTAATTCATAACGTTAGAGCTCCCTCATATCTATGTGATCTTTTACCTCAAAGGGTAGGAGAAATAACAAATTACAATTTAAGAAATAATATGAACTATACAGTCCCTGATTCTCGATTAGAAATAACAAGGAATTCATTTTTCCCTCAACTATCCGTGAATGGAATTCTTTAAACATAAATGTAAGGCTCTCACCTAATATAAGTATCTTTAAAAATTGTTTCACTAAATATCTTTACAAATCGCCAACCTATTTCAAATTTGGCGAAAGGAAATCTAATATTATTCACACAAGGATTCGCCATATGTGTAGTCAATTAGGATCTGATATGTACAGGGTAAATTTGATATTTAACCCTTCTTGTTCCTGTGGAAATCCGTTTGAAGATGCCATACACTATTTTTTTTAATGTCCTAAATTTAGTGACGCTCGCCATGACCTTTTTTCGAGCTTACGGTTATTTAATGTTTCTTTAGAACTTCTTTTAGCAGGTGACGAATCTTTGACATATGATGAAAATTGTACTATTTTTTCCTATGTTCACATATACATAAGAAGAACTAAAAGATTTTGATTTTTTTTTTATACATGTATTAGATTATATTTACCGTGATACACTTTATGAGATTTTCTCAATATGTACACTCTTTAACTCTAATAGTTTTATTTACATTTGTTTTCAAATTACTGTGACTTAGTTTTTTTTTACATATTGAAATGTTTATTTAATCTATGTTGCCATTAATATTTCTGTTTATATTTATATGTATCGGGAGAGGACTTTTCATAATGTTTTGTAACTTTTGTCCAATCCCTTTTGCAAATTTGTTTTTGCGAATAAAATATGTTTAATGTAAATGCAGATGATATGGTTATCTCTTCTGATACTATCTCTGGACTTCAAAAGTTATTAGATACATTATATGTATACACCTCTAAATGACCATTAAGTGTAAATATATCTAAAACAAAAATTGTAGTGTTCAGAACAGTTGGTAATATTTCTGAACATGAAAAATGGTATTTTAATAACCAAGAAATAGAAATTGTAGATAGGTTTAGCTATCTTGGAGTTCTGTTATATTATAACGGTAAATATAATGTGTTGCAGCAAACGCTTTTGGAACAAGGTAGAAAAGCTGTTTTTGATTTACGAAGAACTACGAAAGATTTGTTTCAAATATTGTAACTTTATTGTCACTTTTTGATACTTATATTAATAGTGTCTTGTGTTATGGTTGTGAAATATGGGGAGCGCATAAAGCTCCAGCTGTGGAGAGAATACATTTAAACTATTGTAAAAATATTCTAAAAGTTAAAAGTTCAACAAATAATGTTCTGGTTTATTATGAACTTGGTAAAATGCCACTGTTATACACTAGAAAGTGTAGAATTTTTAAGTACTGGTTTAAGCTACTGTGTACTACAAATTGAATCTTAAAGAATTGTTATACATTTTTGTATGATGAGTTACTTAAATGTCCAAGCAATAAAAACAAATTGTGTTTATTTTATTAAAAATGGGCTTTGTAAAAAAGGACTTGGTGATATTTGGTATAACCAAGAATTTTTCACAAATCATAAAACTTGTAGTGATTGTTTATTTTTAATTAAACAACGGTTACATGATTGTCAAAAACAAGAATTTGATAGCGTATTGAGTACTTCTAGTAAATGTTCCGTTTATCAATACATGGTAAAGAATTTTTGCCTACAGTTTTACTTGTGTAAACCAATACCAGACATTTATAAAAAATGTATTACCAAACTGAGGCTTAATAGTCACAATTTACCTATTGAATGTGGTCGTTTTTCTGCTATATCTAGAAATAACAGACTGTGCAATTTTTGCAAAAATGACATCGAAGATGAGATGCATTTTGTATTAAAATGTCCAATATATCAGGGTTTAAGGTCATATTTCATCAAACCATATTATTGGAAAAAACCTTCTATGTTTAAATATATACAATTGATGTCTTCATATAATATGAAAGAACCGTGTAATTTAGGGAAATATATATTTCGTGCTATGAAATTACGATCTGATATGTTATAATTAGTTGCATAATGCCTTCTGCTAATTCTTTTGAATCTGTAATACACTTACATGTATATGAATATTTCTGTAAATAATGGTATACCTATAGTTGTATTAGACTTTGGTAAATAAAGATATATAGTCTTTTTTGATTTATTTGTTAATGTCACAAACTATGTTTATATGACAATAAATATTTGATTTGATTTGATTAATATAATATATTTAACTTTTAAAATAAGAATTTATATGATATACTAATGTGACAATATGCATGCAAGGAGACAATTTATATATGTATTTATAAGTAATAAATGTTGCATCGCACAAAAACAAGAAGTTACTGCACGAGAACTATTTTGCCACATTATCATAATAAGAAAAAAAATAAATCGTTTCCACGACTTCTCAAGTCGTTCCCACGAGTTCTCAAGTCGTTCCAACGAGTTCTCAAGTCGTTCCCACGAGTTAAGCTTTGCAGTCGTTCCAATGAGTTGTGTAGAGTCGTTCCAATGACTTCTAAAAGTCATTTCCACGAGTTTTGATGTCGTTGCTACGACTTTTTAATCAGTTCACGTGATGAAAGTCTGGTCGGCAACTTTAATTAGTATGCGTAAAGGATTAATTCGCGATTTTTTTATTGAATGTCTAACTTGTGTTGAAATCTTTGCAAAATTTAACCCTATGGAATGAAATTATCATTACGATAAAAATTGCACAACAAAAAAATTGTAACTATATTTTACGAAATTGCATATTAAATTCAACAGATCTATTTTACATACTTCTTAAATGTAAGGTTATGTGACAGCGGAAAAATAGTGAATTTTGTGTTTCCTAATTTCGGACATTTGGATTTTTAATCGTTTTATAATTTGTGTTTCTTTCTTTTGACAATTAAGTTCTCTAATTAATTGTTGTATTGTATTCTCTTTATTCAATTACGCGAACCTGTCACAGCCCGAAATTGTGTTAGACGTTTTTCTAGGGATTATTTCGTTTTCTAAAAAATGTTAAATTCAATTTGTTAGTTTCTTTGACAATTTCTTATCCAATAATCCGTTTACAGGTTTCTATCTCCAAAGACAATTTATCAGTTTTATCGTACATGTAAATCTATTTTCAATTATCGTAAAGTGCTTTATATTCGTTTGTTAATTCAAAATCAATAATTGTTATCTAATTTTCGGCAATTTTTTTTACTGAAGTTTTATACTTCAGTTGGAGTCAGCCTTTCATACTGACAACACCCAACTAAGTTTGTGAAATAAAAATTCCATAGTGACAGTCAGCTTTTGTAGTCGCTCTACCAGCTTATGAGTCAGTTCCGCCAGTGGATTACTTATAGTCCAAGAGTATATCAGGCACGGTGACAAGTCGTCTGTCGTCGCCTGTCGTTTCAGCATCATCGCCAGTGTGCAACACAACGTGTTGTACATCTTCAGTCACATCGTGACAATTCTCGTAGCAGAATCCCTGCTACATTTTGGTGGAGTAAGCCCTGAGGCGCGTTGACTTTTCAGCTCGACGTACGGTTCTGTGTACCTCAAGCGAGCAAGCACATTTTGTTCACCGAACGCATGTAAAAAACACTGACATTTCAGTTATGGAATTCAATTTAAGACCTTTAAAAGGAAATACATATTATATTTTTTTATATCAGTAAAGCCCTTGAAGGAGTCTGGCAACAGGGGCCTTCTATTAAACTAAAAAAATTGGTACTGTGGGAAACCTTTTATTATGATTTAAGAGTTAATTATCTGAACGTAAACAAAGAGTTGTTGTAAATAGTAATGAATCGGAATGGGTAGATATCAATGCCACAAGGTTCAATACTTGGACCTGATCTCTTTCTGATATTTATAAATGATATAATCAGCGAAGTTAACTGTCCTATCAAACTTTTTGCTGACGATACCAGTATATATGGGATAGTCGGAAATCCAGTAGTTTCAGTTAAACTCAAATCTAGAAAAAATACATAACTGGTCATCCAAGTTGCTAGTTAATTTTAATCCGAAGAAAAACAGAATCTATATTCATAACTCGTAAGATGGATCCGCCAATTCATCCGCCTCTATATTTCAATAATGTCAGCATTAAACACGTGGATACCCATAAACATCTCGGATTAACCTTTTCTCGAGATGGTAGTTGAATATCTCATATTGAAGAAATAATTTTAAAGGCAAACTCTAAATTGAATATTATTCGCAGGTTAAAGCTTACTCTAGACAGAAAGACTATCGAAACAATGTACAAAAGTTACATACGACCAATTCTAGAATACGCAGACGTTATATGGGATAATTGTCCGGAATATATGAAAGAACGTATTGAAAACATAAATCGTGAAGCTGCTCGTATTGTAACAGGTGCTACTAAATTGACTAGTTTTGATTTATTATATAAAGAATGTGGATGGGAAACATTAAATGATCGATGGAAATCACATCAACTTCTGTTGTTTCACCAAATGGTGCACAAACAAACTCCTACTTATCTGTCAAGTCTAATACCGAACAGATTTAGATACGTTCACAATTAAAGAACCCGAAATGTAAATAATATTATGCCCATTGCTGCTAGGACTTCTTTCTTCTATAATAGTTTTTTACCATCATCTATTAGGAAATGGAATACACTTCAAGAAGAGGTGAAAAATGACGACTCTGTTAAAAAGTTAAAACATTATTTAGATAGTCATGATAAAATCCCATCTTATTTTTATGTTGGAAGTAGGAAAGGGCAAATACTCCATGCAAGGTTGTGAACTGAAAGTAGTTCCCTCAGAGAACATCTTTTTAAGAAAAACTTAGAACCCGATTCACGTTGTCGGTATGGTGAGGTTGAAACTTCAGAACATTACTTGCTAAAGTGTCACTTTTATACCGGATTGAGAATTGACTTGTTTTTGAATTGCTCTGGTGTTTTAAATGTCTCTAACTTACTAAATTGAAACCCCCTTTGATCGGATTTAGAAAACAGTAACAATTTAAGGTTGTCCAGGATTTTATTATAAAATCGAAGCGATTTACATAGATTTTGAATCATTTGTAGTTTTTGATAATTAGATATTATCTATCATTTTTCTCATTTTTCTAACCCAAAATATGTTGCCTCAGGTCACCATGCTAGTTTACTTTTTTCCCGATTTCTATAATGTTGATTATAATGTTCATCAAATCCATCCTGCCTTTATTCATGTTATGTTTATTTTCATTTTTGGAGAGGAATTCATAAAAGCGATATCTCTTGTTTTCCAACCCATTTTCTGTATTTATTGTGTATATTTATATATTGTTTATTTGAATAAAATAATGTTTACACTAATTTAAGACCTCAGTGGAGTCTGTGGAATTATTAAATAGTTATGTAAAATATAGATAGGTCTGCTGGACAAATACGGCCAAGCAGGCCCAATATGGATTTACTGGCTCAATATGGATTTACTGGCCCAATACGGCTTTACTGGACCAATACGGCCAGGCCCAATACGGACTTCCGGTTCATTAAGTTCTTCGACAAAATGGCGGCAATATCATGAACAGAACATAACTCCATGTGAATAATCTGCTAGACTGTTACAATGTAAATCAAAAGTACATTTTTTATAACGATTTATTTTAAAACGGAAATTCAGTCATTTCCGGGATCCGATTCCGTATTTCTACACTCAATTAGCAGAGGTTCAAGGACATCAATGACAACGCTGGTTTGTTGACATTCTGGAAAAATACTTTGATAGTTCAGTGATTTTAATATGAAACATCACAGTATTCAATCATGTCAGCAATCAGATTTCAACACAAAATGCTACAAAGATCTTTTTCAGGTAACAACTACTCGCTGAATTGAACCTGAGTCATTTGCGTGCTGACGGACATCTCAATGTTTAGCCATGTCGTCATACATGGAAAACACAGTCAAAAGTCAAATTTGCAAATGATGGAGACCATTTCCAATAGCAAAAATACATGAAGATAAACTTAAGAACAAAGAAAAAGTAAACATAAAATCTTTCGCCCATTTTGCTGCCACTGAATCGATAGTACATAGTTTACATAACTATTTAATAAAGGCGCCATAGAATGTTATTTTTCATATTGGTCCTCGGCCTAATACGGATGTCCTCAGCCCAATACGACTGTCCTTGGACAAAATACAGGACCAATATGAAAAATCCCATTCTATAACTCTATATTATTTCCCACGTCAGATTCAATTATGTGGCAAATGTGGACTTAATCACCATCGTAATTGAATCTGTATAGCATATTTCATGCAACGAATTCGGACATTTCTCGAGGCAGTTCTTTAGTAGAATGCGTACATATTGTAAAAGTCTAGCTCAGTCGAAATCGGATGTGCTTCAAGTCAGTGTCAAGTCCAAGAAAAAACAACAAAGAGATAATGAACGGTTAGTTCGTTACTATGAAAACAAGAACAGTTTGAGGGAGTTACCAGAATTCGGCAATTACCAAATTTTCTCGATCAATCGGGCGCAATTAAAACTGAACTGACAGCTGCATATGACAGCTTAAACGCAGCAAGTCAAATATTACAGAACTTTCAAATCAAATACAGGAAGCAAAAGATGAAAACAAAAAGTTGATCGCCAACATAAATGAAATTCAGAAAAGAGAAGATTCTTTGTCATCGATTAAATTTCAGGAACATTTGGATAAAATTTCAAAATTAGAAGACGAGAAAGAACAAACGGATAATTTTATCAAACTTATTACACAAAAACATATAGAAGTTGCTAAGTCAAGAGTATAAATTTTCACTTAAAGTTAAAGAACTTTGAGAAGAAAACAGCAAAAATGAAGGGTTGATCAAGGATCTTTTGAATAAACTACAAGTGACCAATTCAGAATTGAATAATTAAAGGACCTTTCATAAAAAAAAATACTTATTCTCGAAATTCCAGACATCGACACAATAGAGGACGTCTTCGTTAGTGTGTTCGTATTTTTTTAGTGAATTTTGTGTTTCATAATTTCTTATCCAATAATCCGTTTACAGGTTTCTATCTCCAAAGACATTTTATCAGTTTTATCGTGCATATAAAAATATTTTCAATTATCTTCTAAAGTGCTTTATATTCGTTTGTTAATTCAAAATCAATAATTGTTACCTAATTTTCGGCAATTTGTTTTACTGAAGTTTTATACTTCAGTTGGAGTCAGCCTTTCATACTGACAACACCCAACTAAGTTTGTGAAATAAAAATTCCATAGTGAAAGTCAGCTTTTGTAGTCGCTCTACCAGCTTATGGATTAGTCCGACGCTTATTAGTCCGAAACCGAGGCAGATCCAGTCAGAAAAATGACGGTGTATTCCAGCTATTTACGTCTTACATTTTTCCCGTTGGTTTTGCAACCATTTTGTCTTTTGGGATTTCGGCTCCTAACAATTCTGTTTCAGGTTTATTTTTTTTCCTTCTTTGTTTATTTTGTCAATTTTTGCCCACATTCTGTTTCCTAAAAAACGGCACCTTTAGATTTGGTACAACAAATTGCAAGGACGTACTACATTTACTTGCAATTGTGTATGCTGATGACAGTACTATTTATTTGCGATTTTCAGTAAAATGGTGTCCGGTTAGTGAAATAGATAATTATTTTTGAGAGTTATTTTTAAATGTAAATAACAAATAACCAAAGTAACTGCTAATTTAGTTTTTTGCAGATGGCCATTTCGACAAAATATGAATTATATGTTTAAACTGATTGAACAGAACTTAACTAGAGGGCAACGTTATACACGAAGGAAATACTCCTTAGTTTTAAACAAAATTTCTTCAATTGAAATACTGTAAGTTTCGCATGAAAATCAGTCTTCGGTCCAGCACAGAAATACTAAATACTAGTTTGGTGAAAAACCTCGGAAACTACCATTCCACGATCATAGGTATCAGCCTAATAAAAACACATTACCGTAGTAACCGTAGTAACTCTTAATTCAATCATTATTTAGACAATTCATCTTTCTTCAGTGCAGGCCAAATATAAATTAACATTTTATTGTTTTTTTTCACTCGCTGTTTCGCTATTCTGAAGTGCTCGTTCCTTTTGACAAAGGAAAGTGTTGCTGGTATGTATATTACGAAAAGTCTTTAGATAAACATATATGACAGTACGGATCTTCAACACAAACAATCAAAAATAATAATACCAGTCATTTTCTTTGAATCTGCATCTTTTTATTTACAAATTTACTGTGCAAAAAAAAATCCGTGTTAAAGATCGATCCATAATTTAATAGTTGATGGCAAAAAGCTATTAAGATGAAAGTTTGTACGTGCAGAAACAGGCAGTGTGATTAGGACATATCTTAGGACTGTCATAAGTTTTGTCTTAGAGTGTATCATAAAACTTTACTTAGTAATGTCTTACGTATAAGGCATGTCTTAGGATAGAATATTTTTTCTAATTTTTTTGTCTGAACTTGAAATATTCTTTAAAGTTTTGTTAAATTGTTGTTTCTATCGACATTAAATCAATATTTGTTTTCGAAAATATTTGACATCATCGGAAATATTCAGGAAAAGAAGAATGAAAATAATATTGATACTCAAATGATAACGTAAGAGTAAATGTTAACAAACAAAGATAGTCGCGTAGACCTTTCTTATATATAGTTTCTACAATTTTGCAAATGTTTGAAAACGAGGCTTGCCGAGTTTTTAAACATTTCAAAATTTATTTAACAAGATGTGAGAAATTTCATAATTAACGTGTTTAAGTTGAGGAAAAAGTTTCTCTAATGACATAATGTAAAACACCGAGGATTATGTTCCGAATAGATTTGGCGGGAAATTTCACGAGAGTTGTTCTGGTGTAACACAACTAATTCCGTCTCCCATTGCCTCCCATGTTGAATTGCACATGTTTCTGCGTTCGTAGAATTTGTATCTGAAGTTCAAACAAAATGACACATGTCTCACCTGAAAGACACATCTTTCGGTAAACTCTCATGAAAAAATGAACGCACCTTAACTGTAATATAAGAAAAAGCTGGTTCCCGGAAGGTCACAACCTAGGGATAGGTACTTCCTGTCTGTATTTTCACGGGAAAAATGCCTCCGCTTTCAACTTTGATAAAATCTTAAATTTTCAACGAAATGGTATAAATTTAGGCTGAAAAGAATCTCTATTGAATGCTTTCTCGATTTAATTCATAATGACTAGTCAACCTTTTCAATCTACGACACTATTTACACTTCCTTGGAACTATGTTGTCTCAAATAAGGACTATATTCACATATGTGCCTGACTGGGTTCCGAATTAGTTGTGTTACACCTTCTCTCACTAGAGACGAGAAATATTTTTATCACACCGGCCAGGCGTCAGTTAGATTTGCTAGAAATTAGAGAAATAGTGATAAGTATTTATGAACAACTTTTATATAATCCTTTTGATTTAAAGTTGACATATGAAAAACATTTGAAGACTAATTTCAATATGAGTTTTGTATATCATTCAGTAATAGTATGATAATTAGACTATTCTTGCCACTGATGAGTTTATTTGGTAATAATCACCATTATTTACAGATGGATTTGACTTTACCGTTTTACAGATAATTCGCTACTCCTCTTTTACAACAAAATACATACATGTTGAATTCTAATGATTGATCTTCTTTCTTTTATAAAAAACACACAGAACATATGAAAAAGAAAGGAAATTGGGTAAATGTCAATGAGACAACATCCCATATCCAGGTTAAAACGACAAAAAACAAAACATCTAGGGGTCACCATATGGTCTTCAACACAGTGAGGAACCTCACACCATATAGTAAGCCCTAAATGGCCGCGAAAAGGTAAAAAAGTGAATAAATCAATGGAAACAAACCACATCCAATAACCAAAATGTCAAGAAACTAAAATTGTATAAGAAGACAAGGACAAGCCAATCACCAACATATTCCTGACTTGGGACAGGCGCAAAAATTGCTGTGGGGTTAAACTCGTTTTCTTGGATCCAAACCCTCTCCCTATGTGTGGTGAATGGCTAAATATAAATACACAAAACGACTCACAGTAAAAATCAAACTAGAAAAAAGTCCAACTTATCAAGACGAGTACCCTTAAAATGAAGTACATAAAACATGAAGACAGTACACACAGGTACTGTCCGGACAAATGCTCGCAGTTACTGACAGCTAGCTAGGGACATAATTTCCGTTGACTATGATATCAAGCTTTCTTACATATGAAATTTCAATTGAAATACTTCTAAATAGATTTGGTATAACAACATCATCAATTATGAAAGAAGAACATGATATTGTGCAATGCCAAATACTGCCAATATGAAAAATTGTTTAAATTTAGTTATGGTGTAATGCATTTAGGAGATGATCAATATTTTTGCCAACAAAAACCAGAAGTAAAGATTTAACAACAATGCTGTATTTATATCCTTTATGAATAAGTTTGTTCAACGGATTAATAAGTTTGGAAGGACAATTTTTGAATTAATGCGCTTTGTAAATGATATTTCCATAGAAGTTTGGATGTGAAATGCCCTGATGTATAAGAGCCCTGCATGTAGAACCAAATTTTCTTAATAAGTCAATGTATAGAGAATGTTTTCATCAATTTATGATATCTAAACCCTTGATGCAGAAGTTTTTCAGTGAGACAAAGATTTCGGTCGTTGAAGTCAGAAACATTACTACATACTCGTGCATATCGAACAAATTGTGAAATGTAGACCCCGTAAGAAGGGGCTAACGGAACATCGCCGTCGAGATGGGGAAAATTGACTATAGGGAATGAGAAATCATCCTTTTTATCATAAACCTTAGTGTTTAACTTTCCTTGATTTATTGATATATCAAGATCAAGAAAAGGAGTATAATCACTGTTGCTATTGGATTTATTTAAAGTAAGTTCTGCAGGATAAATTTCATCTGTAAATTTAGAAAATTCAGGATTATTTAAAGCCAAAATATCGTCCAAATATCTATATGTATTGTTAAATTTATCCACTAAATGCTGTTTAGAAGGGTCTTTTTGAATTTTTGCCATGAATTGTGACTCGTAGCAATAAAGAAATAAATCTGCTATGAGAGGTGCACAGTTGGTACCCATAGGAATACCTATTTTTTGCTGATAGACTGTATCACCGAAACGAACAAAAATATTATCAAGAAGAAAATTTAATGCTTTTATCATATCCTGACAAGTCCAGTTGGTATATTTGTCATGTTTGTCGTCACTGAAAAACGATTTAAATGTATTGTAACAAATGTACTTACATCCTGATTTTTTGAAGGATCATTTGATCAAATACGAAAATTTCTCTTTGATGAGTGTATGTTCACTATTCTTTATCTCTTCCTTAAAGTTTTTACATATATCAGTGATATTAGATCAGTTTACTTTTTATCTCGAAGCCATGAAATGGCTGGAGAGATATTGATATGGCAAGGAAAATCACGTGCCCCGCATGAGGCTTCAAGCCAATTAACAGCTCTAAAAGATGATCTCCGTGCTTCCGATAAAATAAAGTGCACAAGTTTTTTTTTTCAAAATCGTATACATTTAGTATTTAAGTTATATTTCTTCATTTTCTTGAGTTGAATACAGTGTTGTTTTAATAAGTTGAAAACAATATCGAATATGCATGTTTATCAAATTACTTGTTTTTTTTATATTGCGTCTCGGATCAACGAACTTGTCGCGCAGTAATTTGCGAGATGAAAATAACATAACATTTGTTTACCTGTGACGGTGTACTGCATAAATTTATAGCAATGAAATCAACATGCGAAATCACACTATCCGATTATTTTCACGTATTACGGAATAACTTAATACATGCAGACGTATGTAGCAGTTCTTTGGATGACTACGAAGTTTTGCCACATGTAGATTTTCAGGGCTTCAAGATTCAGCTCCATCGGGGCTTTGATTAATATTAAAAAGTTCGTGTAATGACCACATTAAAATTATGATGTAGAATTTCGCCGAAAAAATATATAATAGTAAAATGCATTTCGAAATGA
Source organism: Modiolus philippinarum (assembly GCA_002080025.1). NCBI lineage: Eukaryota > Metazoa > Mollusca > Bivalvia > Mytilida > Modiolidae > Modiolus > Modiolus philippinarum. The sequence continues at coordinate 41,839 of MJUU01017267.1, read as the reverse complement.
AGAACTTCAACTTTTTCCAACCCTACTAACACCGACATACGATCATTTCAAGATGAACTAACACGGGCAATATACAAACAACTGATCAGAAATGTGTCACAGACGTGTCTATCGTCTAATTATATAAACCTTAGTTGAACTTTTGTTTGGGACAATCAATATACACTTATAAATAAATAGGTAAGTCTTTTCATGTTTTGTGTTGAAATAAAATACATATCCAAAATTGGGGGGAGGAGGGGCTCTCTAAAATTGAAGATCCCGATAATTCATAGAAGTTTATGGCCAAACCTAGCTCAATCATTTAACAGTAAATATGTAACCACAACGGGTTTGAAATCGATATCCTGTCTATCCTATATATATATATATATATATATATATATATATTGCGCGA
>MJUU01017267.1:2281-41363 GCA_002080025.1 Modiolus philippinarum | reverse complement strand
ATATATATATATATATATATATATTGCGCGAATAGATAATAATAAGTTTGATACGGCTTGAGAATGCCTTGAATAAAAAAAAAATCTGCATAAATTTACTATTATATTACCGAAATATATCATTTAGAATTACCCTTGACTACTGATTTGCATAGAAAACGAGATATCGTACTTAAGATTTGTCCTAGGACAAGGATTTCTTTGTCCTACAATTAAGAGATAATTTAGAACATGTCTTAACTTTGTGAAACAGTTTATGACACAACTTGTGTCCTAAGACAGACTTATGTCAGAGATCTTTTCTAAGATGCATTTTCATCCTTTTCAAAGACTTAAAAAATTATTTTCTCACATCGTACCTTATTTTTTTAAAACCTTATCAAAGCCATAGTATTTTGGTTATGTAAATATAAATAACAATAAAATATGTTGAATTATGTAAATATATTTATTATATAGATAGCGGTGATTTATCGAGTTTTCTGAGTTAAATAAATGTCATATTGTCACCGGTGAAAATAAAGGATTTCTAGTCACTGGATGACGTCACAATATCTCTTCAATGTTGTCAAGTAAACAACTGGCGTATTGAAATGAAAAAAATAATCCGCATCTACGACAAGCGGGCTAATATGACATCGCTATCAACTCCGCATACCTTTCCGTTACAATTCGGAAGCTTTATCACACGCAAGTTCGTGTATTTCCGTAAAAAACAATATATCGTTTTATTACATTATTGTATTTTATCTGTTTTCTGATTGGCTGAAAACAGCTTGAAAAGTAATGAGTATGTATCATGTCAACCTAAAATGGGCTATAAATAGCTCATAGGTTGTATGGAAGGTTATGTCAACCTGAAACGGGCTATAAATAGCACACAGGTTGTCTGGAACGTCATGTCAACCTACAATGGGCTAAAAATAGAAATAAAAATTCCAGATTTCCATAGTCAACGTAATTTAGGATAAAACATCATTATTAGATAAATTTCTTAAATTTATTGTTATTTTTCTCTTTTTCTTAATTTAAGACGCAAATTAATTATATTTATACAATGTAAATCGTCAGTATCCACAAAAGAATGAATTTACAAAACAGAAAAGGAAACGAAACATAATTTCAGTTTCTCATTGATTGACGGTAATACTGTCTCTATGTATAATCATATAATAAAACAATTACAGACTTTGAATAGGTTACTTCAGGGATTTATCAACCCTCAAAAAGCAATATTCACCTCGCTTTCAGCTCGGTGTATATAACTTTTTTCCGGTTAATAAATATAGATTATAACATGCCATTTTTCATATCAGACCCATTATCAGCCCTAGGTCAGAATATCAGCCCGAGAGCCGACAGGCTCGAGGGATGATTTTGACCATGGGCTGATAATGTGTGTGATATGAAAAATTGCATGTTATGATATTTTTATCATATGTTTCAAACTAGAAATACATCCCCAATTTCATACGCGATCTCAAAAGTTTAATTTCAGGAATAGCAATTTTTAGTTCAAACCTTAAAACATTGAATTTTTAAAGACACCATTTTGTATGTGAAAAGTAATTTCGCATGAATGGCAATAAAAATTTCGGATAATGTTTCAAATATGAAAAATAAAGTAAAATATTTATTTCAAAAGAAAACAGTTTTGTGTAGCGTAAAATCTATTTCGAAAATGACTCAATACAGTTATTAAGCGTGTGATATAAACCGGAAGCAGTTGATAACAAAAGTCATATTACACGGTTGTGAACAAGTTAAAAATAGTTGAGTTAAATATAAAAAATCGGCAGTATTATCAAAGGGTAAAATTTTACTGTTATTTTCTATAAACATATGAAAAATCCCAGTAGCAACCTATAGCAAAGTCAATAATTGTATAATATCTAATAAAGTATAATAATAATACACTAAAATTTCTTATACAGTTGAAGTATATGGTAAAAATATCATTACATGTCATTTTTTCATATAACATCCTTCATCAGCCCGCGGTCCTTAAATCATCCCTCGAGGCTGACGGCTCTCGGGCTGATATTACGACCTTGGACTGATAAAGGGTGTGAAATGAAAAATGTCATGTAATAATCTATAATTATAAATACAGACGTTTTGAATATGTGATACAGTGCATGACTTTCATTCCGTATTCACACTATGACGTCATAGCCTTTATCGCATACCCTTTATTGCATGGCTTACCCTTTATCGCATGGCTAGCCCTGTATCACACCCTTTCAAAACCTTTTTTTTTCAATGTGACTTAATCCAAAAAAAAAAATGCGGGGGTTAAAAAAAAATTTGGGGGGGGTAAATATTTTGGGATGTAAAAAATTTTTCGGGGGGTAACAAAAATTTGGGGTGATTTTTTGTGAGGATCAGTTATAAAAACTCTAGCAAACCTTTTTCCTTTGTATGTTAGATTTTATTCCAACCACCTCCAGACCTTTCCGTCCATTTTGAAATTTTCTTCTTCACAAAATACATGCATTTTCTCTTACCAATTTTAACTTTTGACCGTATTTTTGGGATAAAGTAGTCCTATGTTTAAATATATGATAAACTGTATAATACATGGCAAAATCCGTATCGCATGCCGTATCATCCCTCGACCAATATCATCCCTCGGGCCGCTGATATTGGTAACTCGGGATGATATGGAATGTGATACGGATTTTGCCATGTATTATTCCCTATATGAAAATAGATCTGTTATTGGAGTGAGCACGATTCAAAAGACCCTATCTATAAAGAATACTTTCTGTCTCGAGAAAAATTAATCTGTCATTTCTATTAATTATTTTGACTAAACCTAAGAGGCAATGACTTTATATATTTTAAACGAAACTGGAATGGGTTACAGTTGTATGTTTTTATTTCACAACATAAGTCGTCTGGTCATAATTCTATTGTAAAACAGATTTTAAAGGACAATTTTATACAGAAGTTGCATAATGGCATTTATGGTTTTTTTTATATCACACAGTTCTATTCAAGCTTTAAGCAAAACAATTGGATTGGAAAAATATTTATTGGAATTGTTACTGTAGTATTTGTTCTCTATCAGCTTTTACACATACTGTATTGCCGCTAGGCTTGTTAAACTTCCAGACATGTTTTCTAATTCTCTGAGACTGCAGTTTTGTAAGCCTAATCAATTCGGGTAAGACCGCGCAATTACGCTCACATATTTTTGTACTCTGGCAGTGGCATTAGCAAATATGGAAATACATTCTTCACTGGATCAAAATAATCGATAAGTATGTTGATTATACAGGCCGATAAGTGATTAGTTTTAAACAAAAGAAATGGAACTATTCATTCAACGAAACAAAAAAGGTCTACTTAGATTTGTTTTACGTAGTTACAAATTCCAAAAAGTTGTTTCTAATGAGAAAATTTAATGATTTTTTTAAATCGTGTATTTCATTAAGGTATAGAAATAATGTAAATGTTTGGCGTTTGGTTGTAAAGTTTGTAATTAGTGCGTAAATTGCAGTTTAAGTCGAATTAAGTGGGTGTCTATCAATTTGGATGAATCAAATATACATCTCCGGATTTACTCCAAAATTGGCATACTGATTCATATTAAAGAATTGATCAATACGTGTGCAAAATTTCATTTCCGCAATTCCACGCAAATTTCCCAGAATAAAACTCCAAAGTTCGGGGAGTTTGCTGCAATACTGGCTCTATTTTTAGAAATGAAATCGAACTTCCTTGTATACGTCATGATTACAACTTAGGGTCAGAGGCCCATTCAGGTAATCGTAATTTGATTTTTTGTCTATAGTTTGTTTATTGTTTTAAATGGAACAGTAAACATTCGACTACCGTCCCAAATAAATATTTAGGGACCGACCATTTAACCTGAAGGGGGGTATGTTTTTTTTTCTGGACAGAAAATTTTTTTCGCGCTTCGCGCGAAACAAATTATTTATTTTTTGCACGCGTATCAACAAAATATTTTTTTTTCAAAATTAACATTATTTTTTTGGGGCAGAAAGCTTCATTCAGAAATTTTTTTTTCTTCATTTTGGCAGCCTAAATATTTTTTCACATAAAATCAGATCCAAAATATGTTTTTAGAAAAAAAACNCATTCAGGTAATCGTAATTTGATTTTTTGTCTATAGTTTGTTTTATTGTTTTAAATGGAACAGTAAACATTCGACTACCGTTCCAAATTAAATGGTCGGTCCCTTAGATACAGAAATCTCGAAACATTCCCATTAATTTCGTATAGTTTTATCATAATGGGGTACATTGATCCCTTTGAGTGCCTCGGCAGTGTTTGTAAATAACATTTACCACCAAATAATGAACACAATGGAAGATACCACCCTCACTTATACCTTGGTTACGGGATATCACTTTGGATCTTTGAAATATACATCTTTGAAATAAATTATTTCACATTTCCTCTTCAAGATTAGTCCTTTGGCTATCTTTTAATACAGAAATTGTGTCTGCCCCCGGTAATGTTTTGCCTTTTAATAATATTGTATTGTCGCCAGGTTAATTTTAGTGTGGTCCCAGTGAAGACATTTCACATCAGCTATAAACAATTGAACTTGCAATAGCAGACAAATTGTTAACTTTTATTTTGTAAATGTTTTTCGTTTTACTAAATGCATCGTTTCTTTGTGATCTATATACCCGAAAAAGCTTAATACCCAGCCGTTAATATGCACCATCAACAGACGGCGTGTTTCTAAAATATGGCTAATGAAGTAGACGCCCACCTCATTAGCATGTTTAGAAGGGAGATAATTTCACACAATGACTTTTCGGACTGTATATACCTAATGTAATGCAAATTTAGTTGTGTCCTGGCGTTTCTTATACTGTAAATCATACACGCAATTTAAAAAAAAGAGGTAACACTCCATCAGGTTCCAAAGATATCCCCACTCGGCAACAAAAGCAAATTTTGTATAAATAGGATCCATACTAAGTAAAAATAACAAAAATCGATTGTTGAAACATCATATAAATCTTTTAGTAATGCAACATGCTTCTAACATCCGTTAGTAATGCAACATGCTTCTAACATCCGTTTTTCTTTTTTTCTTTTTTTTTCAAACGAATGGTAACACTTTCAGATCGCTACAGAACAATAAGGAATGTCATACCCGATAAGTAAACTCACAAAATCACCAAAATCACACGCAATTATCAAACATTTTCCCGTCTTTTCGACGCTGTGTGAAATAAAGGTGACAACAAAAGTCAAAAGCATAAATAGGTGAGGAAACAAAAAAGTTCTTATCGGCCAATTCATTTGCCTACTGGTATTTGTTTGCTTAAACAATTCATAAAATCTGCACAAGCAGTGATTTTTGACGAGGCACTACTTGTTATTCATTTTTAGCTCACCTTGCCTAAAAGGCCATGTGAGCTATTGCCATCACTTGGCGTCCGTCGGCGTCCGTCGGCGTCCGTCGTCCGTCCGTCGTAAACTTTTTCAAAAATCTTCTCCTCTGAAACCGCTGAACCAAATTTAACCAAACTTGGCCTGAATCATTACCAGGGTATGTAGATTAAAAATTGTGTTCGATTAGTCCGAGGACCAAACAACATGGCTGCTGTTATTAAAAATAGCACATAGGGGTAAATTGCAGTTTTTGCCAAATAACTCGAAAACCTTTAAAGATATCAAAAATCTGACATGCAGTAAAAGTGATCAGCATGGTAAGATCTACCCGCCCTGCAATTTTGAAGAAAATCTGATGACCAGTTTTGGAGTTATTGCCCTTTGTTCGGACATTTTTCAAAATTTTAATGTTTTGTATTTTTTATCAAAGAAACTATAGAAGATAGAGGTCAACTTCAAATTGCAAAAATGTTCAGCGTATCAAGATTTACCCACCCTGAAATTTTGGAGGAAATCCAAAAACGCTTGTGGGAGTTATTGCCCTTTTTTCACACAATTTTCAAAATTTTCATATTATGGTCTTCTATTTCCAAAACTATAGAAGATGAAGGTTAAGTTTATATTGATAAAATGTTTGCCATGCTGTGGGGACTTTAAAAGTGGTGTTGAAAATCGTATGTTGACCGCCATTTTTAAAATGGCCGCCAAAAAAAGGCGGGAAAATTCAACATTGTTCGATTTCAATAAATTTTTTTTTCCAAATAGATATTGATGTTGCAACTTCAAAACCAGTGTTGAAAATTGTTTGTTGACCGCTATTTTCAAAATGGCCGCCAAGAAAGGCGGGAAAATTCACAATTGTCCTATTTCAATGAAATTTGGTTTCCAAATAGGTATTGATGTCGCAACTTCAAAACTGATGTTCTAAATTGTTCGTTGAATGCCACTTTCAAAATGGCTGTCAAAAAAGGCGGGAAAATTCAACATTGTCCGATTTCAATGAAATGTGGTTTCCAAATAGATATTGATGTTGCAACTTCAAAAACTGATGTTAAAAATTGTTTGTTGAATGCCATTTTCAAAATGGCCACCAAAAAAGGCAGGAAAATTCAACATTGTCCAATTTCAATGAAATTTGGTTTCCACAAAGATATTGATGTAGCGATGCGTTTCTTCACAATATAAGAAATATGTTACAACTAGATTATAAAGGGGAACCCCTGCCCAATTTTTTTTTTTTTTTTGAATGATGGTCTGAAATTGGTTGTAATGGATAGTGGGGCTAAAAATTACTGTGTAAACTGCTAAATCTACTTGCCCAATTGGAACCATACTTGGTTACAACTGTCAATAGTCAGTACCTATCGAAGAATGTTTCTGGTAAGTCCGCATGTATTCCAAGATGGCTGCCAGCGAGGGACATGGTTTAACATTGAACCCTACGGGAAAAACACTTTCAAAGACATTGTTCTCTACTTGGTCAGTTGGAATCACAACTTGGTCACAATAGGCCTTAAATGGTCTTCATAAAAAATTATGTCTGACAACTCTGCATCTCATCCAAGATGACCGCCAGCGGGGACCATTGTTTAACATTGGACCCTATGGGGAAAACACGATCAAAGATTTTCTCTTTTGAAAATTCTAGAAAATGAGACACTTTAACATTGGGTTGATTTGGGCTGCAGTTTATGCCAGTCATGGACCAGCTGAGCTATACAGGCTCTTATCATTCAAATTTATTAATATATTGTGCATATTGCAGTTTTAGTTTTAATTCCGTAATAGAAATAAAATATTTGCCTACCTGACCTGACAAACTACTGATCTTTTAAACGAATGTGAAACACTGTACAATTATATCATTGCTCAGATAACATATCACTTTTGATAATGATTTTGAGACATAATCTAACCGTGCTACAATGATACCTTCCTTAAACAAGCATATTTTCTGGTACTTTTCGTAATATATTTTGAAAAATGAAGGGAGTTTTGGCAATCTTTTTGTGCTTATAATCAATTTGATAATATTATTTATAGTTCTTATATTGAAAACTTAAAATAGAACATTCATAAAGGACATTTTGCCATTTTTAATTTATTTGTAGGAGGGAAAGAACCAACAAAACAGAGAGAATTCAGATCTTAGTGTGGTTTTGAACAAAATAGGTTGAATCATAAAATGATATCATATTCAAAATTTTGCGGAAACTGTGTTAGATAAATGATTGTTATGCCCATCCCTTACATTTACTGGGAACCTAAGTTTCACAAGAATACCTACAAACAGAGATTCATTGCAGGATCTGCTAGATGCACCACTAAGCCCTTTTCCAAACTCTTTATCACTTTGTTGACTGCTGTTATAGACGGTCTGAAAAGCTTCTGCGAAAAAACCTATTCTACGAGCGGCGTGAATCACATGTGGATTCTTAAAAACTCCAAAGATCTTGAACAGCTCTCCTCAAACAGTCTCGCATACTACAATAGCATTAAAACGTTTGATTTGTCTACCCTTTATACAACCCTTCCACTAATAATCTGAAAACATTAATTCCGATCGATCTAATACATCAATGCTTCTGGGAACATGCTCCACTTTTCGTTAACCTTTCCCTTTATTTGTATGAAGCAAAGTTTTTACAAGGGCTAATACAACAGAAACAAAAACATCTGGCCCAGACTTTTAATTTCAGCTTCAGATATGTAGACGATATACTTTCTCTTAACAACCCAAGATTTAAAGAATATTTGCATCGAATCTACCTCACTTGAAAATAAAGAGACAACCGCTACACCCGATTCTCCTTCATACCTCGACTTTTTGTTGTACATTGACGAACATGGACGTCTGAAATATAGGTTATGTGTAAAACGTGATGATTTTGACCTCCCTTTCTCAGCAAAATACCTACCTCCCCAGCGTATGGAGTCTACATTTCACAATTAATTCGCTACTGTAGAGCTTGTAGTTCATACAGTGACTTTATGGAAAGAGCATAGCACTATCACAAAAACTGCTGAGTCAGGGATATGTGCAGCCGTTGTTACTTACATCCCTTCAGAAGTTCTATGGCCGTCACCAAGACATCATAGATTTTCTCACAAATAGTCTATTTGAATAAAGGTATGTTACCCAAAACTTGAAGTCATCCCTCCAGAAGTTTTACGGTCGAAATCACCATCTTGTGGACCGCTATGGGATATCTGTTTCCCAGATGACAACAGATCTTTCCCTCTAAAAGCTTAATTATTGTTTCCTCTACCGGATTTAACCTTTCTATCGGAGTTACATGTTTAACACTGCGGGTGTGTTATAAGAAACAGTAGATGCTTACTCTTCCAGTGCACCTGATCTCACCCATTGTTTTTTACTGTGTTGTTCATCTTTGTGTGTGTATTTGTGTCTTCATTTTCTCCCACCTCGGACAAGGGAATCCATTGTTTTCGCGGTGCAAGATTTTACACAGGGGGTGTAAAACAAGCTACACGCATATATTCCCCGCCAATATCTTATAATTGCGATATACTTGGCTTAGGCTACATGAATCCTAAAGTATGTCATTTAATACAATAAAATAGAATATATATATTACCCTCGAACGACTGAAAGTGAACTAAAACACGCAATAAATGCGTAAATCTTGGCACTGAAATAACCCAGGACTCGGACACGTGCTCCATGCTTTATGCTTTATGCTCCATGCTTTATGACGTCGTTAAAAGGGAAGTAATTCACTGATGTCAACAATGGCGTTTCGACGGTGATTTTTTTTTTTTTGTTTATTCTTGAAGGTAAAAATCAGAAATTATTGATATCAAAGATATTTATTTCCATCTTCCATATGATGTAGCGTTGCCAAGGTTTAAAAGTGGAGGATTGTACCATTTTGTTCAATTTGGTGGGCAAGATTATTCTAATCCACTGTTGGGGCAATCACCGTGTTTATCAATTTTAAATAATCAGTATACAAATTGATGAAAATCCGGTAATGTATATTTTTTCATCCTAAATTTTAGAAACCCACCACACAACTTTAACTGCAAATTACGCATTTATTACAAATTTTATAATCAAATAGCGAACAGTAAAATGATTTCAAAAATATATTTTTTTTAGTCAAAACAACTTATTGCAATTTAAAACTATGGTAAACTTTCAAAGTAGACCTTTCCTGTTTTGTTTAATGAAGATCCTGTAACTAGCTGATATGAAATCGTTTTGACCCCTTTATAAATTTATAGACATCTTTATATTGAAAATTGCCTTTGTTCATATGTTCATGTGAACATACAATTGGTGAAAATTCTAAATGAATCAAAATAATTATACCAACCGATACACTGATTGAATTCAAATAAATAGTGACTAGAATCCCACTAGCTGGCTCCAGATTTTCATGAAGCCTTTAGACAATGTTTACTTTAAATCAGTCAGGTTTTAGGAGAAAGACTTTGAGTTTCTAGAGCCATAAAAATTATTTTGGTACAGTATTATGAAAAGCAATGAAGGAATATGGAGTAAATTACCACGAGATTAAGTCTATACAATTACATGATTAAACAAAATAATTGAACAACGCTTTCATTGTTTTTCTTTATTTTGAAGTCACCACTGATCAGACAATTAGCTTTACTCATACCTCATAAGTTCAAGACGACCGTTTGAGCGGAATTAATTGCTAATTGTCTCTAACAATGGAGCAGAATACCGAAGGAACAAAGGATTGGTAATTACAAAAACAGAGTCCAGAGCCATGACAAAGACGAGATAAAAGAAAAAACAATGACACAAGAAAGCAACAAAACACGGAAATCAAAACTCAACACTCAAAGGCAATTCACTAACAGTGTGAACCCTCATAAAATCGAATCTGCACTGGAAGGGCTAGCGTGTCCTGCTCTGTTAACAGCACCACTCACACTACCACTAAGTCAATACAGGATGAAGTCAAAAGCGGTATTGTCAAATCAGGGAAGTCATGAATCTAGCTTAAAATGTCCGTTTTAATTAGGGAAAGCGACATGTCATCTTTCACTGATATCACGGTGACGGCCATATAATTTCTTGAGGGATTATAGTTTTATAGATTTATAGTCAATAAAGGTTGAACAAATTTATTTAGCAACTCTTAGGAAAGTGACATTTTAAAGGTAACTTTTTAAATTTTGGGCATTTAGTCTAAATTTTCAGACCACCGAACGATGGAGTACATCGACAAACGAATACCGAAGAGAACGAGGAAAGGGGAAATTCTAAAGTCATAAATCAAAAAATCACGGCAATATTGAGACAGTATGACAAAGACATAACAAATAAACAAAAAATGAACAAGAACGCCACAAAACTAAAGCACTAGCAGTGTGAACCCCTATAAAAACTGAGGTATCGTCAGGTGCTCTGGAAGGGTAAGCACGATCTGCTCCACGCGTGGCACCCGTCACACTGCCAGTGAAAAGTCTGATTTGTCACAATTGGTGTTATTTCAAATTCCGCGCAATTGATGACATTAACTGTGAGGACGTTAAAGACGGTTAACAAAAAATAAAACACTAATATCATTTTCGTATCCTGTGGAGAAGTTGTTGGACATTATATAGTTAAAGTGACAAGTGAATTTGAATAAAGTGGGACTGAAACATTATTAATGTTGTAAAAAAGTTAGAGTCTTCTTCTGTCTCTTTTTTCCAAAATTTACCAAATCTTTTCCTGATTTAGTAAACAATCCTGAAAGCTCCCAATTGTGCTTTTGTAATTGTAACTAATTACCATTACCATGCTAGTCACGCTTGAGACTGTCTTCGGATTGCTGTAACAATGTCATATTGTCCTCCAGGAACTAAATTTTGTAATACTTTTCACGTGTTTCAAAAAGTAACCTCTCAATTGCAGCATTAACATCAAATAATATCGAAAGCCATCCTCATAAATAAAAGTCTGAAAGATGTACTCAGTGCAGAACCAATGGCCAAAGCTAGTACTAAAGGACAAGTACCGAGTTAAGTACACTTAATGAAAGTTCAGTTTTTAAGGGCTTTGAATTTTGATTAAAAAATTTTAAAAAATGTTGTATTTAGTTTTATAGACGTCACTGTTTTATAGACGTCACTGGGCTATAAAGGAAATAAAAACAAATTCAACCTCTGTTATTACTAAACTGTGCAGTATATAATTCTTTTATCGATATTGGTGCTTTCCCTTAATGGGTTTAAATATCTGTAGCAAAATTTTATCTTATAAAGCAGATAAATTTATAAATATTGAGGTAAAATACTTAAATATTTGATTTAATTGGTTGCAAAATAAAACGTCAGACATCAAAAGGAGAAACATATTTGTGTATAATGTTATGAAGGATCATTAAAAGCTTATTAAGAGTATACATATCCTAGAAATAACAAGGGCATGAAGCGAAACCACAAACGTCGAAAGGTTAGAATATTTGCATCATTAACCACAGGATTTAACCGGACGGTGAACCAAAAGGAAAGTTGATGAACTGTCCGACCTCTTGAGCCTAGTAATTGTCTTAGATTTTTGCGTTTCGACAATCATTTCACTAATAGTGGTACTTGATGAACTTAGGAAAAGTAAGTTATATGACAACATATGAACAATTGAATCTTTTACATTATTCGGCGATAAAATTGTTCTTCAATAGGGTATTAATCATGTGACCCGTTTGTAGTTACATACATGCTATTTTAAAATATAACATATGTAGAAGAAACAGTGGAGTTTTCGTCTGCATTTTTAGATTTGCTTATAGTACTTTAAATCTGACTTTTACAAAAGACCTGTGATACAATTCTTTTCGTCCGATATTTGCTTTCTGTCCAATTTAGCTTCTCGTCCGACAATTTTGCTTTTTGTCCGAAACTTTTGGAGGTGTTTTTATTCACACACCTTGCATTCAGTCTAGTAGTGTACGCGATCATTAGTTGCTTTTCACCAAATCATTCTGTACGGCTGGTGATGTGCAAGATTACGTCAAATAAAGTGTATATCATACACTTTTAATAGTTTCTTTTATTTGATATCAATAGATACAGACCTTTATGTGGTTTGAACGTTAGAAACTTCGATGAAAGCATTACTTATATTCCTAAAAAAGTCCAAAATTCACGAAAGCTCTAGAATTCACAAAAGTTCCAAAATATCGCTTATCAATTGGAAACATAACTCCAAAATATTGATGGACCAAGTTGTGAAACTTATGCCAAACATTTGGCTAAAACAAAGAGAAGCAAAATTTTGAAACACTGTCCGACGGGATCAGGTTCATAAAGTCGTTGATTGTAGATGAAGACAACCATGAGACCCAAAATAAAAAAGCATATTCTAGGATCTCGATGTAGGAAAATAATTCCTTTCTTCATGTATTTTTCTGAATCCACGAAGTATCGTTCATTATCACATAGTATCATATGTAATTTTACCATTCTGCATATGTAATAATCGATGAGTGCCTGATCGATATCCATGTCCGGGACAGATAACTGATATCTGCCCTGATTTTATGACGTCATTTAGCAACGTAAACAAAATATGGCTGAAACCGAAGCTTGTTCTTAGTTTAGGAGTAGTTCTGAATATGAAACGTCAACATTTGTTGAAGCCATGAAAAACGGAAACTCCAAAAGGAACACCAGTTATGATGTTGAAATTTTCAAACAGTTTTTTTCAGACCGTAGGTGAAAGACGAGAAATTTCTTGAATTAAAGATACAGCGTTGGCACTGCAGTTTTATTAGGCGCAGAAGAAATTCTGCGGCTTAAGCTGTCGCATAGGACGATGAGGGCCAGAAATCCACCAGGTTAAATAACACCCCATATATTTCATTCTTAGAATTCACGGATTCCTTGCATACGCACTCTTGAATGCAAAAATTACAAACAAACAGATTATATTTTCTAAAACAGTATCAAAATTACCACAATTAAAATGTTGTATTATTGTATATTTCACCCCACCATTTGGGACTATATTGGTAGATAATGCTATGAAGCCGCGGAAGCATAATAATCAACGCGGATAAATAATAAGATAGTTCTAATCATACCACGTGTATATATTATATAAATCAGTTAATCGGTCGTGTGTAACAGATATTGCTGTACATTCATCAGTTAAACGGTTGTGTGTAACATCATCAACAATAAAATGATATACATGTACATCTTACTCCAACATATGGTTACTCCAACATATGGGATAAGGCATTTCTACCGTGTGTCACTCAGCTTTGAATTTAATCGACGACTGAGAGTTTTGATTACACAAGTGCATTTTTTCAGACTAATTGTAAACGGATAGCGTGTAATTCGTGTTTTTATTGACAAAAATTCAACTTGTTATTTACGACAATATTTCAACGTATACTTGTGTCACTTTGTATGAAAATACAAATCGTGTATATAATGCATTTTTGGCTGATGTGTAAAGGCTTTATAGGGTCAATCGCCCAAATTAATCGCAATTTTTCTTTTAGAGTGCAATGAAAGATACAAAACAATATTTCGAGGTATGTTATTCACGGTCCAGATATTGTCAAACTTGAAATACAATCCAAAATTTGCATGTAGCTTTAAGGTTTTTCATTGTCGGCATTCACATTTTTATTCAATCTAACTGACCCTTTATCGTGAAATGAAATGTAACTATATTCAGCCCAATTGACTGCAGTCCTTGGTTCTTCACATTAAAAACTAGCTTCATTTTAAAATTAAAATCAAATGATAATTGTTTTGATTATTTCTTAAATTGTCATTTTCCGTGTTTGTTTTGTGCACCTTGTACACGATCATACTTAAAGTTAGTTGCAGACCCCCTCCCCCAATATGTCACAAATCATGCATTTTGAAAATTGAGACAGCTGGTAGTTAATTCAGTATTCATGGATATTGATTAATTAATTGACCTTAATATGTGAAAGGCATTTGGGTTCATTGAAATTTAGCATGTATCATTAGAAATAGACATCATGCCGAAACGACAGATTTCAAATTCGTCAATATATTTTCTTGCCTGATTAGATCAGCTGGGGATTCGGACAGTCAATTGAATTAGCTGCACGGGCTAGCAGTACACGCGGCAGTACATGAATTAAAATTGTATTGCCTAAAACAGCCATGTTACTCTAAAAAGTTGAAATGATTAGATTTTAATTTCTTGGTATTTTTCTGTGAAAATTGTTAAACGTCTTTCTTTATAGTTACCAGTGGCGGATTTAGGGGGGGGGGGGGGGGGGGGGGGCGAGTGGGCTCGGCCTCTCCCTTAAGTCGGAAAATATTTAAAATTCCTAGGGTTTTTTAAAAGAAATTGGTTCCGGGCCTCCCTTTCGAAAAAAATATTGGTCGCCCCCCCCCCCTTTAGCAGAAAGTCTGGATCTGCAATTACATGGTACCCTGGGAAAATATTTTCCTTTACGCAAGCTTCACTTCAAATATAACCCCAGGTCATCAGCGACCCCTTACCAAATTTGATTGGCTGTATAAATCGCCATCTTGATTACAAAAAAAAGAACTTGTATTTCGCGCGTTTCTGCATCAAGATAGACTGTATATGATTTAAATAAAACTGCCGACTGCTTTTCTTGTCCAGCTATTGAAATGATTAATCGTTTTTTCTAAGTTATTGTCATAAGAAGCACAGAAATCCATTTTAAAAACCAAGTTCATCTCAATCAGCTGTGTTTGTTTACATTAACACCGGATATTACGTCACGTACCTATATTTCGGAATAACAATACATTACGTCAGATCCTACGTAAATATAGAGACATTCCGAATGTTGAAATCCGATTCAAATTTGAATCGGATTCAATGCTGGTGACCTGACTCTATATTCGAACCGGAAGCCGCTTACGGTAAAGAGAATATTAAGTCAGGGTCCCAGACTAGATCCGCAACTGAAACGTAAAATACCTAATTGGCGTAAAGTAAAATGCCATAATTGGCGTAAAGTAATATGCCATAAGAACAATATTACGTTGATTTTACTACAATTGAACCTAACTAAATTAACAGTTGGAATGAAAAGTAATCTTAACCTATAAATGATATAATGAAATGTAAGTCAACTATTTGCATGTGAATGCGCGTCTCGACATGATATATGTGTACATGAAATAAATGATGCAAAGATGGCTTTGCAGCACAATAAACATATATACATGTATAAATCCAAACGATATAATGATCACGCTGCTCAGTGCTAGTGACTTTAAACTGGACAGCAAAGCGCTAAAACATAAAGCATAAACAATTTTTGATTGAAAAAGTGAATTTCAACGACGAGCAATATGCATTTACACATAAATTATCTTTGGTCACAGTGAGTGTTTTCGATACTAAAACATCCACAGCTGAGAATTTTGTCAGTTTGACTTGCATTTTCCAGATACTAGATAAGTAGACCCAATCTTGGATTACCGATATATTTAAGCCGATTAATACAGCTTCAGCTGAAGAGTATACTTGCTTTTGTCAACAGAGCGAAAACTTACACATCAAGGGTATGTTCAGTCACTGTTGCAATTGTCTCTACAGAAGTTTTACGGTCGTTACCATGATTTGACAGACCGTTACAATGTTTCTATTTCACATATGAGAATAGATATCTTTGGGTAGATCCAGAGTTGATTACTGGACTGATAAACACCGACTGTGACAATACCGGACTTTTCACATTTGCAGTGTGACGGGTGCCACGCGTGGAGCAGATCATACTTACCATTTCGGAACACTCAGTTTTTGTAGGGGTTCACACTGTAAGTGCCTTAGTTTTGTGTCGTTTTTGTTTTCTTTTTAGATTATTTGTTCTGTCTTTGTCATGCTGTCTGAATTCGTGTTTAATATGATTTGCCGAGATTTTTTTATTTTTCATTTTGGGATTCCCCCTTTAATCAGTCTTGCTGCGGTATTCGTTTGCAGTGCTAACTTGGGTTAAGAGACTGGTTTGTGTAAAGATCTGATATAAAATGTGTTAGTTCGTCTACAAAAGTGTCGAGAGCTGATTTTGAACCCCGGTACAGAATTTTCCATAGATATCTGGAATGTATGATGCATTAAAATATTAGTGATAAGGACAGACATATACATTGTTTGTACCTATGTCTATAAAATTAAGTTGCTGTGTTTAAAGCTAGCAACTGTCCATTATAATATCCATTTATGTAGAAAATGAACACACCAAAAAGTCATTAGAGGAAGCTTCAACTAAATAAAATAAAATCGCTTCAAAATTTTTCTGATAATACTTCCTTGAATTCAAACGGCTATCTAATCAAATCTCCAAAATAGGTCTGATCAAAGCTGTATATATATATATATGTTGAGTCAAAATTAATATTTACATCTATCATGTTCTTTCAAAGTCACCAAAAATACAAAAAACATTATATATTTCGAAGATATGCTAATTGACCTATGCTAACTGCTTCTGCGACTAAACAGTACTTCAGTACTTTGATTTTGTTATTGTTGGCAAGATTCTATGATTCTATTATAACTGTCAAAACAAAAACAAAAATTGCAGATTTTGAAGCTGACTTAATCCGTTCAGTTCAAACCTTTAAACAGATACATGCAATGGCTGTTACAATATGCCAAAAGTATTGCAACAGTTGAAATTTAGATGTGCATTCATTTTCAGAAACACTTCTAACCGAGAACTATCTCGTTGTTACAAAGCCGTTGTCTGATGAATTTACAAATATCGATTTCGACCAGATTAATTCGTATGTTTGTTCAACGGTGGATCCAGCTTTCGAACAAGAGGTTCTATTTCAAAAAAGGGGTTCAAGTTTTCTTTTCTTTTTTGTCAATTTTGCCTTACTCTGCCAGAAGAAATTTTAAAAACAAAATCAATATAATTTTTTATGTAGCTCGCATCATTCCTCTGTCAAATGTTTGATAAACAGATTACTACATGTCTATTCCGATATCTGCCCTCATATCAGTCCTCTACCGATATCTGGCCCTCTGCTGCCGCGTCTGGAAAAAATCAGACTGATATTAGGGCAGATATCGGAATAGACATGTATTAATCTATACTTACAGAGGCTGAAATGATGTTCTAAACGTAAAGATCTACAACAACAACTAGGCTCAAGAGGTCGGACATTTCATCAACTTCCCTTTTGGTTCACTGCCCGATTATATCCGGTGTTAATGTAACGTCCGGAGTTTGAAGCATGAAAAAATAAATTATAGTTATGGTAGAAGGTAATATACCAACTGATATTGCACTTAAGCAATTATTATTTAAGGGGATTCGCAACTCGTTTTGAAAATAAATAAGATTTAAGACAAATTTTACTTATTTTTTTAAATTGAAGAAGACGTAAGAGGTAATAAAAGAGAAAAAATAATGACAGGTAGATGATGCAGGTTTTAAGATATTTTGTCGGGGCACTGAACTAGTCTGAATTTTTCATATGTTAAATATAATTCTAACATGGCTCCTGTAAATCGTCAACCAGTATAATACTCGATAACCATATATTTCGCACATGCGCAAATGGTATCGGAAAATGAGCGAACGGGATGAAAAACAACAATGTTTTTAATTTTGTTTGTCTTTGTTTATGAAGGAAATAAATGTTAAGAACAGTTTTTAATTAAATCATGCCATTCAGCCAAGTAAATGTGTATTGTGTTTGCTTTCGATTTGAATTTTGAACTTGCATCTGTTTGAAAACGTCAGATTGTGTATTGTGACGTCATAGACAAAAACAGCAATGGAGACAGGAAATCCGCCTTCTCTTAGGTCGCTTCAGAATGGAAAACTCCATTTTCTGTCATATTAGAATCGAAATAATTCATGGCAGGTATATGGTTATTGTCATTTAACCATGGGCTGGGCCTTTATATTCGTAAATTTAACCCCTCGCTAACGCTCTGGGTTAAATTCGAATATAAAGGCCCAGCCCATGGTTAAATTTCCAATAACCATATACCTGCCATGAATTATTTCTTAATTCTAATATGAGAACAATGGAAACCATGACGACCAGACATATTAAAATCTCCAATAATAGTATGAGCGACGTCACAACAGTCTTTACGCTGGCACTGACGACGTCATAATATGTTTTGTGCACAAAAACGTCAGTAAATCTTATGTAATGGCCGTCATTACCGTGTACACTATAGGTCCGCCCAGATCATTAAATGTCATATTAGAATCGAAATAATTCATGTTTACTGATGGTTTGTAGTCGATTTACATATGGGGTGTCCATTATTTTCGTTTATTTTGCCCCTCGCTACGCTCTGGGTAAAATATTAACGAAAATAATGGCCACCCATATGTAAATCTCCAACAAACCACCAGCGCCCATGAATTTTTTCTTCAGCAATGTTTGTTCATGAATGTTTTTGACAAAATGAATAAAATTTTGTCGGAATGCTCCGAGAATGTATACAGAAGAAAATAAAATTATGGGAAACATAAGGGGTGAAAGTATTAAAGTATTTTTAAAACCATGTGCAGAGGAGAAATCTGACATAAAGGCCAAAACATAAGGAGAGAACCTCCTTTATGCTGAAAACGGGAAAAGAGCTTTATCATATGAACTCCCTTGATAGTGTGCATTATTCCTTGACAAGTCTTTTGCACTGACCCCATGGTGACCTTAACCCAAGCATTTTGATCGGATTATTTCTATGCACTCCAATGACCTTTTATCAAATCAAAACATAGACCTGACTGTGATTAATTGTAGTCTGTAGCTTTTTATTTTAGAGAAGCACTTGAAAATTTTTCTAACTAATTAATGAGAGAACAAGATATTTGACTGACTATTGTAACATTGAACCTACCAATATTAAAACTATTATTTCAAAATTCTGGTGTTTTTTGTTTTTTGTTTTTTTTTTTTTTTTTTTTTTTTTTTTTTTTTTTTTTTTTTTNTTTTTGTCTGCTTCACTTAAGAGAAGTAAGTTGTCAAAATGGTCATCTGCAGAATTTTAATTTACTGTGACCACGGCATTTATTTCTTTAATGTCATTAAATTGTTTATATAAGTTGGAAGGAAGAGACATAGAGTAAATGTTAAGAAGGATTATAATTTTGAAAACTGCTTTTAAATTTAATATCTAATCGATAAACTTTACTAATCGTGAAAAGTTTAGTGATTTGAAGTGCACACATACACAAAATACCAAGATTGCAGTTATTTTAATCTTTAGCTTGCCATTTGGACAACATCTGTATTTTTGGGGTAAAGAAAGTCAAAACATTTTTAGGGGCAATATTAAAACAGATACATGTATATAAATATCCCAGATATATGAAAAAGAATATAAAACAATTATTAAATGGATTTCAATCCAGTAGACCATATTTGTCCTTTGGTAATGTGAATGATCAAATGTTCTATTGCACTCAACTGTTGGTCTCGTGCAATGGAACACTTAATCATTCCCATTACATAAGACATATATTCTTGTCTATTGCATCCAACCAATTAAATAATAGCACATCAAAAATTTCAAGATAACAGGAAAAACATATAAAGACACAAGAAACGTAAATAATGATAGGAACTCCGTACAGTTGACCTTAGTACAGGCCTTATGATATAATTCCGCCATTTTGGTGTAGTACTTGTTCATTTAGGTTTCATTCATTAAAAAAATTAACAAAATAGTTACGGTTTTTCCTAAACACTTTTACAACATTTTGAGTACAAAAAGTGAACTAAAACACACAATCTTTTTTGCATTTACGGAACACAGAAATTATGCCATAACCTGATAAAAGAATTTAACTTAGATATCACTAGAGAAATTAACATTTCGTAATTTTATTTTTTCTCATTTCAACGGTGACCCCTATTTTTTATTTTTCATATGAAAACTTTATAATGATTTCAAAACACATACAAAGTATGAACAAAATCTATAATAGATTTTTAAAGCTATCCCCTCAAATATACATTTCCCCTATCATTTTTATGTAAAATCCTGAAATTTTCAATATCTTTTTTTGCGCTAAAATGCACGGTGACCCCCAAATTTTATTTTATATTTTGAACAATAATACAATTGTTTCTTCACAGAAAATTTCACAAAATTCTATAATAGGAAAATAATACCCTGCAGACACCTTAAGGTAGATAGACACTGTTGCACTTCGCAATTAAATCGCGCATTAGAAAAATAATGAGTCGGATACAGGGAAGTTTGATTTTTGGGCCGGAACAGTATTTTTACGGCTTTTCCTTTGTGACGTCATAATTGAATGACAAATGTGAAACGTCATATTTCGTTTACTTTGCCGCGAATTAACTCCCTTTCCGAAAAAAAATGTTAAATGCGGAAATATTTGTAAAATATCTCCGTTAAAAGCATGGCGACATATACATTTTTTATTGTTACCAATAAATTACAACATAAACTATCTTTTCACAAAAATATATCAAATTCTCATGGATAAAAAGTTCATTTCTATTGAGCTAGAAATTGCCTTTCCATATTTTTCCCGTGCATTCAATGTAAATTTAGGTGAAAATATGGCTAAAAATTAGCAAACTTTGATCTTAATTCTAGTACAAGCAAGCATGGTGACCCATAGTTTTTATTACAGGTTTCGGGTTAGTAGGATTGGTTCTTCAATTGTGCCGACTTACAACAAAATCTCATGGATATGGGTATTACTGTCTATCTACCTTAATTAAAAGCAAGCGCTGTGGATAAACCGGGTTTTGGATACCCAAACAACCCCTTCGTATATCACGTTTCCCTTTAGTACAATAAATGTACTGGAAGACTTCTAACTATAACATCACTACTCTAAGACGAAAAAGAATGAAACAAAATGCAGTTTATATGATGGGGTGCCTAATAGTTCAAAGTGCTTAGTCTGTCACATTCCGAAAGAAAATTCAACTCTAAACTACCCAAAGAATTTAATAAAGTATCATTATGTATTTCAGTATATAAACAACATAAAACCAAAATATCTATTGAGTTAGATGTAATGAGATACACACAATGTGGTTTATTTTCAAAACTGAAATCAATCAATCATGGCTTAAAGTTATAATTTTGTAAGTGTACTTGTTTGTAGTGTCGATGAACAGATGCCGACAATATTTTTTCCCTCCTTATTATGTTAAATCTGTAAACGTAGCTCACGATACTTTGTTAAAGTTTTGTAGTTTAGTCATTGTAAATATGTTTTGTTTAACTGTATTTTGTCCAGTGAGCAAAATATCAGTTAAAATGAATAGGGGCAGGAAATTAAGCATTCTAAGCTTTTATGTTCATTCTAGATTTAAGTGTTTGCATCCAGGTAATACGTGTAATCCCTAAATTTTTCCAGTAATTACTTGTAAACTCTGATATTTCTGGGAACATTTAGACGTTTTCCTTGACTTCCAACACTCAGCTAAATAACAAATCATTTCATGGTTTGTTTATAAAAATAAATAAGCATTAATTGCTATTTCAAGCAGATTTAATAGTTCAGTAAACAAATAAACAATTTTAAACTTTTTAACAAATATTTCATTGAGAATAATTCAATGTTACAAGTGCATGAACACAATTTAAAATTCTTCTTATAAATTATACGCTGATATCAATTGTGGGTTTGAACGACATTATTGTCTTCCTACAGCTAACAAAATATTGGGTTTTTTTTATATATTATATATTGTTGTGTAATTGTGTCTTTCTTATACTTTTATTGTAAATAATGAATAAAATTTTATCAAAATGAAAAAAAATAAATAGAGATTAATACATGGCCTTTTCCATATCAGCAGTGTTATCGCCCCGAGACACCAATATAAGCCCTCGGCGCCTCGGGCTGATATTGGTGCCTCGTGATGACAACCGTGTTGATATGGAAAAGGCCATGTCTTAATCTGTTTATTAAATACTTCCAATTAGGAGTTATCATCAAACCCTGGGCTGAAATAGACATATTAACGGGCTGATATGGATATTTCAGAACGAGGCGGTCTTATATGGCCATATCAGACTGGGTATAAGACATGGACTGTTAACTTCCGGCTATATTACATATGCAAAACAGAACATATCTTCGCTAGTATTATTATACCTCCGTATGTATTTTCTATATAAATAGTTTATTTGATAACTTTACTTTTTTTAACACTTGTCAGAAACAGACTATTTACCGATCAATAGTTTCAATGACTATTGATGAACTATTTACTGGTCATTTAATGGGACGATGAACTAATTACTGGTCATTAAATAAGACGATGAACTATTCACATTGCTAACTTTGATGTTCGATATCGGTAGAATTAAACACTTACTGGCTATTCAAACAATAGCAATGTTATGGTTTCCCTCGACACCAACTATTTTCCTCCGCTTCGCATCGGGAAAAAGTTGTGTATTGGGAAACCATAAACTTGCTATTGTCCTCATGGCCAGTAAGATAGGCGTATGCTGTCCATTTTAACATATCTCTAAATAATTTACTATGAAATTACAAACTTATTTTCAGATTTAATATGGAAGGAAAACCAGAAATTTTCAGCATTGTAAAAATCAATAGGAAGAAAATTTTCATTCCATAATCTGTCTGAGCTTTTTCTCTCCGGTTAGTGGACTAGTTGGAGCGAGATATATATCTTAGATTACCACAAGCGGGTAATATATTTTAACATTTCGTCCTAAGGGAAAATACATTCAAATTCAAACTTCTCTAAAAGTTCTCGGCCATTTGAAACCAAACTTAGTCATATTGTTCTTTAAGTAATTCCCCGCAAAAATGTTTTTTCAGGTTTGGAATTTTTTTACTGGGGTCATAATTTCTATTCTCAATTTTTGTCCTAATTTTCGTATGTTAAATGCAGATATATTTTGTTTGGTTTAAGACTTGAATTCAGTTAAAAGAAACTCATAATACATCATTCAATCATTCTTGATTGTGTTGAAAATGCCAACTGTCATTAGAAGATGGTCATCCACTTGACTTTTTACATCCAAAAACACATTTTTAGAGATTTCATGTATTCTAAATATTGTCCAGGGATCACATGAAAGCCATGATATTGTGTAGCATATCGGATTTTCTTCACAAATCCATTAAACTAGCCTTGAATTCCATTGACCTGCAGATTTAACATATATATACTGGCCTGTCACTGATACTGCCGATGTCTACTGAAATACATGACGACTCTTTACCAAACCCTACTGGAAATTTTTCGCTAGATTTTCCTCTTTAGTGCGACAGTGTTTTACCAGCAGACTAGACTCCTTGAGTTAGCCAGCAGTTTAGCGGCAAGCATTCTTTGACCCATCTTTCTGAATTACGTCTTGTCATATTTTTTTCTTTTTCAAGATAGTGGTCATAGAGTAAGTAGTCTAAATGTATTGGGTTTTATTCGTATGTTCATTATACTATAGGGAAACGGGATAGAGAAGGGGGGTTTTGGGTATCCTACCGCTGGCTTTTGCTAATGCCAGTACCAAGTCCAGCTATCATGTCTTTCATTTGTATTTTGTCAGGCGGCAATACATTCCGGTTTGATGCCAAAGATGTGTTATATAACTATTTTGGGGTTGAAGCACAAATAGAGCTATATAAAGTAAAAATGGATGTATTGAATTTTATAATTGATGTGTTTTCTATTGTATTTATATTTCGCTCTTGTTTCGGTTGCTCTATTTTTCGTAGGAAGAAATCATCAGTTGGAAAACGTGTCAGTAACTTAGTTGAAAGTTTGATTTTTACTGTGAGTCTTTTTGTGTATTTATTTTTAGCCATTCACCACACATAGGGGAGAGTTTGGATCCAAGAAAACGAGTGTAACTCCACCGCAATTTTTGCGCCTGTCCCAAGTCAGGAATATGTTTGTCATTGGCTTGTCCTTGTCTTCTTATAAAATTTTTGTTTCTTGATATTTGGGTTATGGATGTGGTTTGTTTCCATTGATTTATTCACTTTTTTACCTTTTCGGGGCCATTTAGGGCTTACTATATGATGTGAGGTTCCTCCTTGTGTTGAAGACCATATGGTGACCCCTAGATGTTTTGTTTTTGGTCGTTTTAACCTGGATATGGGATGTTGTCTCCTTGACATTAACCCCATTTCCTTTCTTTTTCATATGAAATGAATTTCTTTAAGGTGAAATAGAAGAAACTAAAAGGGAGATCCTTTTTCAAATATTTTTTTAATTTTAGTTTAATACAGTCAAAATTAGAAATTAAATAAAAGGAACAACAGGAAACACCTGCAATGGCTGAAAATTATAATTAAATGCCACAATATGCTAGGGAACTACACAGAAAAAAACAAATAAGACAAAAGACAAACGTAAGCAACGATAGGAACTCGGGACAGCCGGACTAAGTACCAACATTAGCAAAAGCCAGTGGTAGGGTTAAACCGAATTATGGGTACTTTGACATTTTGACATAACAAGATTTAATATCGGTAAATCTTCGGCATCTCTTATTTCATTCTTTTCGTTTCAAAACAATTTTCATGAGCGATCAAGCTCACGTTACAAGTAACTGTTAATACTATAGTTACAGTTAGTTAGTTTCTGCAGATGGTGATACAATAATGTATGGTTTATATGAAACGTGCATAAGAGAATCAACAATATTTGAAACACGGAAATTCATAATGTTTTTTTACTCAAATCAAATGAAAATGCTAACTAATATGTGACAACTAAAAGTCAATATATAAAGAACTATGAATGAATTTTTTTCCGTTTCTATTTAGATTTTATTTTTTCAGTTTGTGAATTTCAAACTAGTTTGATCTGCACTAAAGAGACATCTGTAGTCCAAATGGCCATATGCTGATACTAAATTCACAGTAACTTCGGTATTTTTGTCTACTCATTTAAAAGACAAAATGAGGTATTCCTCTCGAATTAGCTTTTCAAATGCCCAATTTTATTTCCCATTATTTTGCAATTGCAGGGGATTTGTTAAAAGAAAGTGACAATTATTTTGTATTGTTGTTGTAAACGTTTCTTGCTCCTATGAAAGAAGGTTCCATTCGATTATTTTACAAATATAAAGATAGTGCCCTCTCCATTTTACTATGAGGTATGAGCAAAGCTCATTGTTTAAAGCCTTACGGGGATTTCAAGATAAAGAAGCGTTGTTCCATTACTTGTTTACCATGTATTTGTAGAGACTTTGCCTCATGTGCAATTACTCCATATTCTTTTATAATATATAAAGTACTTAATCTTACCATGTATTTAGAGGAATTTTGTTACGTATACATTTACTCCAAATCCTTTTATTTGTTCCTTAATAAAAGTATACTCCCTCCATCGTAGTTTTATCCTTAGGTATATTTGATATTACTGATTATTGGGATTTAGATTGGTTTGATGCATTTTAAACATTTTTTGAAATTATGGATTTCCTTTGTTTGGTTTCTAGTGCTGCTGATGAGGACTTAATTTCCGAAATGGCCATACAGCTCATTTAAATTATTGCAGTTGGAGTCAGCATATGTGTTATGGTCTCATGTTCACTTACTCCATATCCTTTCGTAAAATATCCAAAAACAGGATGAATGATTGTCTCTGTTGTTTTCATACAAAAACTACAAAGATGTGTTTCATCCAACTTCCATTTATAAAGAAAAGAATTGTTATTTAGAATCCGAAATAAGATTTTATTCTTTAAGTCGAGTAATGTGTGGTTTTTAGTAATATCAAAAGGAAACATCAACAATTTATGACGCGTCGTCAGTGAATTTTAGAAGACCAAAAACCACAAGATTTGTAAAAGCTGATAGATATCGTATCCAAAACGAAAAGGCTAATATAAAATAATAATAATTTGCATTAGTGAGATACAATTGTTTTATAACCATTAAGAAAATAGAATGGCCTTCCACGTTTTTATCCCCCCTCCCCAGATGAGTAGACGGGGGCATATTTCTTACCCGTATCCGCCCGTCCGTCCAGGGGGGGGGGGGTACATGGTTTGTCCGCGCAACTCATCCTCCAGTTTAAATGCTAGAAAGTTCTAATTTTGCAGATCATTTGTACATATATTGAAGACATGCATTATAGACAATGGTGAATAAAGGGATATGGAGTAAATGCACATGAGACAAAATCTCCACAAATACATGGTAAAAAAACAAGCAAAGGAACAACGCTTTTATTATTGTTCTTCATCTTGAATTCACCATGAGGCCTTCAACAATGAGCTTTGCTCATACCTCATAATAAGTTCAAGCATGTGATCAGGATTTTCATTTTGGCTCATTTTTGTGAAAATTATGCAGTGTTTAACTTGGTCATTTCTTGTGATTTGCCATTGATGGTACATAGTTTGTTTGCTAAACTCCTACACTTTTTATGCTATGAAGTTTTTACTTAATAGATCATTTGTACTGATATTGAAGATGTGCATGTGGGAAGCATTTTGATTTTGGTACATTTTTCTGAAAAATATATATTGTTGAACTTAGTAATTTTTGGTGTAAATTAGTGATAAAGGGTAAATAGTTTGTCCGGGCAACACCTCTTACAGTTTTCAATCTAGGAAATTTTTATTTTGCAGATTAATTGTACCTATATTGAAAATGTGCATGTGGTAAGGATTTGATTTTGGTATATAGTATACATTGTTGAACTTGGTCATTTTTGGTGAATTATTAACATAGTGTACATAGTTTGTCCACGCATTTTCTCCTTATGCTTTTATTCTGGAAATTTTTATTTAACCAATCATTTACACGTATATTAAAGTTGTACATGTTGCAAGGATTTTGATTTTGATTCATTTAACTGAAAAACATGTATTTGCTGAATTTTGTCATAGTATTGTTATAACATGTACATTTTTAGTTCATGTAACTTCTCCTTCAGTGTTTACGGTACAAAGTTTTTTATTTTTTAGATAATTTGTACCAATAATTAGCATAAACATTGGGCAAGGATTATGGTTTAAGTTCATTTCTACAAATTATTGAAATTAGTCATATTGGCTTGCTGAAGCTTTATCATGAATGTTTTGGGAATCTTGGCATGTTTTTACGGGGGCATCGTATGTGTCTTACAGACGCAAATATCATTACTTAGAAATCCCACAACAATATAAACCTTGCACATGGGCATGTCATTTTCTAGTTTAGATATTTAATCCATACATCTTGTTTCTTTTACATTTCGAATTGACGAGAATGGTCATCTTGGCACTAAGATTTAGGACAATAGGAACGACTTTAATTGCAAAATTATCAGTTTCCTTCCATTGACAGTTATATTTTAACTTCTCAGGTTAAACCGACCCAAAACAAAGCATCTAGGGGTCACCGTACAGTCTTTAACACAGTGAGGAACCTCACACCATATAGCAAGCCCTAAATGACCCCAAAAAGGTAAAAAGTGAATATATCAATGAAAACAAACCACATCCAATAACCCAAATATCAAGAAACTAAAATTTTATAAGAAGACAAGAACACGCCAATGACCAACATATTCCTGACTTGGGACAGGCGCACAAATTGCGGTGGAGTTACACTCGTTTTCTTGGATCCAAACCATCCCCCTGTGTGTGGTGAATGGCTAAAAAATAAATACACAAAAAGACTCGCAGTAAAAATCAAACTAGAACAAAAGTCCAACTTATCAAGACGAGTACCCTTACAATGAATTACATAAAACATGAAGACAATACACACAGGTACTGCCCGGATAAATGCTCGCAGTTACTGACAACTAGCTAAGGACATAATTTCCATTGACTTCATGACAGCCTTATTAATCACGGTTTCAAAAAATTCCTTTCCAACTATCATCAAAAAAGTTTTTAATAGGTATTTTAATAGGTATTAGTTTTTTTGGAAGAATTCGAAGTTTCGGTCTGCAGAAATGTGATTCAAGATACATTTTTTGGCATTAGAATGAATATTTCTTTTCACTGTCTACAGGCTTTCAATAGAAGTTTCTGTTGAGTTGCCACCGGACACTACCGTAATGGAAGGACCGGTTTAAAACCACCATTTTGTTGAATGCCTGTACCAAGTCCGGACCAGTGCAGATGGCAATTTTTCCAATGGTTTTGTACCTGTTTGGTCATGTTTGCCCATTCGATTCTTGTTTTTAACGATTCTGTTAGGTAATTTTGTTATTATCCTCAATTATAATATGATGGGTAGCCCCTTCACAGCAGAAAACAAACTTTGTCGACATCCACCTATAACACTCCTTACCAAGTCAATGTTAAATTCCAAGAATTGTATGTGATTACTAAATTTTGGTCTACTAACTTTTTTATATCTTAACAAAAAGACTTGAATTTTGTTATGAATTCTCTGATATGACTGTTGATGCATGTTTATCAAGAGATGCTTACTGTTTCAATATTTGTAGAGTTAATATAAATATGTCAAAATTTCTTCTCGGATTTTTATATGAATGCGGATTAAAGCTAGTTGAGTTTCCTGTGTAGGAAGTACCAAAATTTGCTGATACAAATTTGAAGATATAACAATTATGTGCTGATTTTCAGACGAATATATAAATACTTTATATACTTTATACAGCGTAATTTCGTACAACATTAGCCATGGGACATGTCTGTGTGTAGAGTTGTCACATATTTTATACTACTATACAGAATACAGAATTTTATTTGCCAAATCAAGGGCCCACAGGGGGCATATATATTACAATGATTAAAACAGAGCACATACATGTATATTTAACAACAATAATAATAATATATAAAAGAAACACACAAGGAACTTAAAGTACGTGTGTCTCTTTTGAGAGGATATTAGTGTGGTCGACAACAACAGAGCAGTAAATATTACTATTTGGTGAATTATAAAACAGCAAAGAGCATGGAAACCAGAAGTGTGAGGGAACAGAGAGAATATAATATAAATAAATTGCTGTATGCCATACCTGTGCCTGGTGCAAGAAAGCTAGTGATGTTAGGTCATTAGCTTTAGAGCAACAGACACCAGGGGTCGATGCCAAATGGAACATACCAGCTACAAGCACTATGTACTACCTGTGACTAATGCAAGTAAGCTAGAATTAAGTAACTTAAATGCAACAGACACCAGGCGTCAATGCCATTAGAACATAGCAGCTTTAATATGTTAAGCAATTAAACAATTCTTCATATAGGTGCTATTTGTCCTTCCCGTGTCTGATGCAAAAAAAAATTAGTACAGTGAATAGATTTACTGCAACAGACACCAGGGGTCGATGCCACAAGGAACCAAACAGACTGGAGAAAAAAAAATAAATAAAATAAAGGCAATTACACAGCTTATATATAGAGAGAGGGCATGCCTTTTTATGCCCGCCACGATAAGTCGGGGATATATTGTTTTACCCCTGTCCGTCTGTCCGTTTGTCCTTCCGTCCGCCCGAGGGGGGAACATGGTTTGTCCGCGCAACTCCTCCTACAGTTTTTATGCTACAAAGTTTTTATATAGCAGATCATTTGTTTATATATTGAAGATGTGCATGTGATAAGGATTTTGATTGTCAAAAATATACGTTGTTGAATTTAGTTATTTTTTGGTGATTTTTCACAGAGGATACATAGTATGTCCGCGCAATTCCTCCTGCAGTTTTGATGCTAGGAAGTTTTTATTTTGCAGATTATTTGTACCTATATTGAAAATGTGCATGTGGGTAAGGATTTTGATTTTGGTTAATTCTTGTCAAAAATATACATTGTACAAATTAGTCATTTTTGGGTTGATTTTGTGATAGAGGGTATATAGTTTGTCCGTGCAACTCCTCCTTCAGTGTTGATGCTAGGATTTTTTTATTTTATAGATGATTTGTACTTATACTGAAGATGTGCATTTGGATGCATTTTTGGAAAAAATATACATTGTTGAACTTAGTCATTTTGGGTGAATTATTAATAGAGGGTACACAGATTGTCCGCACAACACCTCCTACAGTTTTGATGCTAAGAAAGCTTTTATTTTGAAGTGTACTTGTACCTATGTTGAAGATGTTGAAGATGTGTATGTGGTACGTATTTTTATATCGGTTCATTTTTTTTTTCAAAAATATACATTGTTAAACTTATTAATTTTTGTTTTTGTGATTTAGTAATAAAGGGTACATAGTTTATCTGTGCAACTCCTATAACATGTGTTAAGCGGGGGCATAACATGTGTCTTACAGACGCAAATTTTATATCGTTACTTAAAAATCCCAATTTGATTCAACCTTTCGTGTCATCCTCTAGTTTTTTATGCTCCTCATATATTTCGAATATTACTCATGATCTTTGTCAAAATGTCATATGAAGAGGATACAATTTTTTAAGTTTGCTGAAATATTTCCCCTAGTTTCTTTTTTTTTATTTCTTTGATTAGTTTATCGTTTAAATATTTTGGCCAGCAATGTAGAAACTTTAGACTGTCTTCATTTATCATATCTCTCTGATAATATTAACCACGTCAAAGTTCTAAACAGATAAATAAACTTCCTTGTTTATTTAACCCTTTTGGTCCAATGTTATGAAGTTTGTTTAGATTACTCGTAACTTAGTAAATAAAGGAGTTTATTGAAAGTAATTTTATCGTACATAGTACACTGATTATCATTTTTCTCGTACTCATTTATCTAGTAGGATTTTTAACATATTTTTTACATAAGTAAAACAAATAACAACTGTTATTTGGAGGTCGATTTTTTGCGATCTAAACAACTAAAATTATAATTCGGAAAGAGTTTTTACCCTTTTCGGATATTGTTAATGATTCAACGTTCAGACGTATAGTTTCTCTGTCAATGTTCATATGATCCCGCCCAACTTTTTGTTGAAACTATGCTTGATTAAATTGTAAGGAAGAATAAACTTTTCCTTTCAAATGCAAAACCAGGTGGGAACCAAACAAATAGCTGCGCATACCAACCAAAGGGGATGAACTCTTGCTGATTTTTTTTTCCCTTTGCGTTCAAAGTCGAACCTCCAGAAAACAGCTTTTAAAAGGACTAAAGATGGCTTTTTTTGTCATTTGTTTATACTTATTTGGATTTACATGTATATGTATGACCTTGGTCAACGTCCGGACTCAAATTGACGTCCGGTTGAATGTATTTCTCAAATCCAACTCTTCCTACATTCTCAGATCTATGTCCGATTGAAAAAAGTAAGATTGGCGTCCAAGTCTTCTCTAAGTTACAATGTATAAAAATATTCTCCCCACAATAATTTTACTCCTCTCCGAAAGTGGAATTTGATAAGCAATGAAATATTGAGTTTATTATATAGAAAGTTAGAAAGGTAGGTGTTTTGAAGTTGCTAGGTGCACTAGATTATAGCAAGGAATTTGTGAGCCAGTGTTCACTATTGATACCACTAGCACCTAAAAAGTGCCAGTCGGGTAGACAGGAAGTAGTATACAGACATAGGAATGTGACAAAATTCAGATTTGCATCATCTCCATTGGTAGAGAACAAAAACAACTACACTACATTGCAGCGAGTGTCAAAAATAACAAAATGGTGAATAAAAGGATATGGAGTAAATGCACATGAGACAAAGTCTCTACAAATACATGGTAAAAAACAAGCAAAGGAACAACGCTTTTATTGTTGTTCTTCATCATCTTGAAGTCACCATGAGGCCTTCAACAATGAGCTTTGCTCATACCTCATAGTAAGTTCAAGACGGCCCCTAGCACCGGTTTAAGCGAAATTCTTTGCTAATTTTCGAGCAAAGCTACATCCATGTCTTTCTTGGTCATGGGTGCGGGATTGTCAACAAACATCAATTCGAAAACTTCGAAAACAGAAGGCATCCCGACAGGTATGAAAATGCATCCCACGATATGTCGTGATCATAGATAATTAAATTTGTGCAGAGATGAATGTGACGATATTTTTTTTTAAACGTAACAAGTTTCAAAAATTTACCATGCTGATAGACGGGTTTGGAATTGCGACCCGCAATATGGCATGATCACACAAAGCATTGGACAAAAACATAGAATTATATCTGTAACCATTTCCGAGACGGACAAATGCGACGAAAATTTACTTGGGACGGACCCAGATACATACACGTATATAACCACACACCAAAATAGCATACCGCTATGCCCGATGGTGAGGGATGTATAATTATTCCAGGCTTACATTTATATATATACAGTTGCATACGCACAGGTACGGAAGCCTATATAGGACCTATCCAAAAAAAATTAAATTTCTTATAACAAATAATAACAAATTTGAATTCTTTATTACAGATTATTGAATTTGTAATAACAAATTGAATTCGATATAACAAATTCGAGAATTGGTTTTAACAAGTTTTAGAATTTGCCATAACAAATTTAATTCGTGAAAACAAATTTTGGAACTTGTTATAACACACTGAATTCATTTTATCAAATTCAAGATTTCGATATAACAAATTCGAGAATTCGTCATAACAATTGTAGAAGTAGTTACAATAAGTGATAATATTTTACGATATACAAAGCTCACTAAATTCAGATTACTTGATTATCGTCGTTTAGCCCCCGTACCGAATATCATATTTGCCCTGGAAAATGAGTTCGCTGTACTCATTGGTATGTTGCAACAGAAATACATATATTTATAGTATATGAAACCATCAGGTGATTTTCCGATTTTCCCGTGCAAAGGTGTCCAAAGCGCATTTTTAAATGGGCGCCCATGATTTGAGAAAATTAATTTCACAGTTAGAAAATCTTAATAATTTAAAAAGAAACAAAAATCATGTAATGATAACATATAATACGTATGAGAAAATGATTCACCTATACACATTACCATATTTTTGTATCTATGACAACCGGAAGTGACCTTGTGACGCGCCTAAAGCTCATTCCAATAAATAAGCTAAAATTAACTTTTTAACTGAGATGCAAATTAATAAAAGGAATTTTATTGCCAAAATGTACAAAACAAACAGTAAACAAGATTGCTACGCGTAGCCATATGTCTCCCGCCGCACAAGAAACTTAAAAACCCACGTCATCATGTTAGAAAATGTAGAAGTAACTAGCTTCAAGTGTTGTATTGATTAAAAAGAGTGCTCTAAACATAGCAATAAAATTAGCAAAAGCATAAAAGATGCAAGAGCCAGGTTCTAGTATACGCAAATTTCTGAAATCAAACATGTAGAATAGTTTTTGAAAATTTCAGTGCTCTTGTCTCGTTTCCATAGCAATTAGGCACTCCACATTCCATTACAACCAATTTAACATCACCTTTAAAAACAAATTAGGCAGGGGTTCCCCTTTTAATGTAAGATATTCATATTGCTGAATAAAATTAGCCTCATTGAAAAAATATGCAGGAGTTCTCCTTATAACCTAGATGATACATATTGCTGAAATCGACAGAAAATAAATACTATTTCTAAATTTTCAGTCCTCTTATTTGGTTCCATTACCCATTACAACCAATATCAGTTTTTGTAAAATTTCAGTTTTCTGACTTGGTTTCCATGTCAACACAAAGCTCCACTATCAATTACAACCAATTTCAGACCAAAATTTTGGAAAAAAAATAGGCAGGAGTTCCCCTTATAATTTAGTCGATACATACTGCTGAAATGGTAAAAAAAAATATGAAGAGAATACATCTAAAATTTCAGATTTCTTGTTTGGTTTCCATGGTAACCTAAATCTTCACTTACCATTACAACCCATTTAAGACCACCATTCCAAAAAGAAATTTGGGCAGTGGTTCCCCTTATAATTTAAGTAATACATATTGCTGAAATCAAAAGATGTTTGAAAAGAAAACAGCTATCACTGAAAGCTATGTATTGTTGCTAAGAATAGAATCCTCAAAAAATAATTGAGAGTTTCAGGGAATTTACCAAAATTAGAAATTTTTTTTATTCCTAATTTTTTTTAGATTTATCCTTTTTAACTTTATCATTTTGTGAAGCTTTGACAACTTCGCAAATGAAATAGTGAATAAGTATTACCTCCCTTGGTTTTATTATCTCCCTTTTGAATATCATGACTTCTCATTACATCTCATCTTTAGTTAAAGACACTCCAGAAAAAGTGTTTTGATTTGCATATTTAAGCTAATTTGATGTATATTACATGTTTTAGTAATATAAGGAACATTTCTATTTACACAATACAACTTATTGCTATTTTTGATATTAAATAATACAAAACATGAGACTTTATGCTTAATATCCTACTTTTAATTTCAAACATGTTAAATGTTTATTATCAAAACAATTTCAGTGCGATATTGCTCAAATAAATGGCTTTAAACTAATACATATGGTGACAAACAATCCTGGAAAATTTGAAGGAAATCTGAGTAGTGGTTTCTGAGGAGTTGCGTCCACAAGATCTGTCATTGTATAACATTTTTAAATTTTTAAAGTCCAATTACTCCTAAAATATTTGACGAATCATAAATGGCAATGCGATATGATCTAGTACATGTGGTGACTAAGAATCCTGTAAAATAAAAATGAATTCTGACAAGCGGTTTCTGAGGAGTTGCGTCCACAACATTTGGCATTGTATAACAATGTGGAAATAATCAAAGTCCCATAACTCCCATAAAAAATTTGACGAATCAAAATGGCGATACGATATGATCAAGTACTAATGGTTACTAACAATCCTGTAAAATTTGAATGAATTCCGCCCAGTGGTTTCTGAGGAGTTGCGTCCACAAAAGTGTGACATACGGACGGATGAACGGACACACGGACGCAGACCATTACTAGATCCCCCCGTCGCAGTGCGGCTGGGGACAAAAAACTAGAACAAAGCAAAAACCATATTTGAATACGTAAATCAAACGCAAAATATAAAAGCAAAGAAAACTATATCTATGGTAAAAAGAAAAGTCCTGTCCTCTAAGACATGACCTCTCTGGCATGATTATATATACTTTAATGTTAAATTAAATCCGATTCAGCCCATATCAGTGGCAAAAGAGGATCACAAGCTCCCTCACTATGTCAGGGTGACGGTCAACAAGGGAGCTAATGAATTACATATTAATATGTTTATTAATATATAATATTTTTTTACAATAAAAATACTATGCATCCATTATATTACACAACCCCATGAAATATTGATAACATACATATAAAATTAAGGAAAACGATGTACATCTGTACAAAATGACCATAGAATCGCAATAAATCAATATTTACAAATACAACAAGACGTCACTTTGAAACATTAACCATGCTAGTTTGGATCAATTTCACTGATAGTGTGACGGGTGCCGCTATCGAAGCAGGACCCGTTACCCTTCCGTAGCACCTGATGTCACTCCCGGTTTTCATGAGAGTTTACTCATAGACTATGAGTGCCTTAGTTTTTGGTGTCGTCTTTTTATTTCCGTGCATTGTACCCGTCTCACGTCCTTGTTTTGTCTTTGTTTTTCTCTGTTGCCGTTTCTGCCATGTCTTTGAATTTCGATTTTTGTGGTCTTCGCTTCCCTTGTTCCTTCGGTATTCTACTGCCTTGTTTCATTGTCTAATTCTCCATCAGATGATAAATTGTTGCGATCGACTCAACTGTTCTCGTAAATGTTCTGACAATTCTCGCCATCTTCACACAAACAAGCTCCAATGCAGCGTAATTCAACTGTCTTACAAGAACACAAACCTGCACAATTTGGGGATTTGAAACCAAACGTGACCATTACTGTGATTTGATTAGGGCATTGGGATCAATCATTATAAGTGAGGAACTAAGAAATCCATCATATCTTTTTCTCCAATCTCGACAATCTTGGTCTAGCATTGCAGTATTTGGCTACAACAAAGATAGCCAAATCTGTTCGTTTGAAGTGCTGCAAAAGAAAATTCTTGGTTGGGGCAGCAGCTTATTGTATTGTTCTATTTTGCAAATTTTATAAATACCGCATTGTTTAAAGCCGAACTTGTTAGAGATCCGTTTATAATGCGCGATATATATTGTTCCCAATTACCAGTGATGTCATCTAAAGGACGTATAGACAGCTCGGTGAGAGAAGAAAATGTCCATAGATTTGATTTGTACAGTTCCCAAGGTCTGACCTTTCCTTTTGTTGAATAGCAACCAGTATTAGTATGAAAGGCAGTCAGAGTTTTACACAAGTAAAGTTCCAGCTTACTGTCAATGATATGGACCGGTAGCTTCGCCCACCTTTAGACAAATGTTACCAAAATCTCAACACCAATATAAAACAAAAAGTAAACAAGGAGAACAAAACATCAGTGTCAGGAGAATGAACAATAATGCGTTGATTCCAGATGATGCAACAGCTGAGGCATTAAATATCATTCGTGTATCCGCTTCTTCGCTGTCATTGCTAGACTACAATTCTATGTCAGGAGTACCTTTGATATCATCTTTAAGAATAGACACGGCCTCAAAAAGAGCACGGATCTT
Source organism: Modiolus philippinarum (assembly GCA_002080025.1). Classification (NCBI taxonomy): domain Eukaryota; kingdom Metazoa; phylum Mollusca; class Bivalvia; order Mytilida; family Modiolidae; genus Modiolus; species Modiolus philippinarum. The sequence continues at coordinate 4,599 of MJUU01017267.1, read as the reverse complement.
AAAGTTGTCAGATAAAGCCTCAACTGATGTTTTTGCCTTGAGTAGGACGCTGTGGCTACTTATAGTCTGTGCTTTGAATATGGCATTATCCCGATTAGTCCAGTCAATCTAGCTTGAAAATCCACCGAACGTCAAACTAATTGCAACAAAAGGTTTCTTGGTAAAAATCGATTCTCTGATGCATCCTTGTGATCATATTAAAAATCGACAAAAATCGATCGGCCAGTTTTTATTCATTTTGGGATAAAAAATCCAGTTTTTTGCGAAAAATCGTTGAGAACTGGAAATACATTATATCACGAAATTGAATAGAAAACTGACGAATATTTTTGGTAAAAAGGGTGAAGAACCATGTAAATGATATTTTAAAAATAGAATAACAAATAATATGGTGAAAGTTGTGTAAATTTTGGGGTAAAATCCACATTTTGAGACAAAAATCGCTGAAAATTGTAAAAACGTTATATAACGAAATTGAATCGAAAACTTACAAATTTGTTATGAAAAAAGGGTAAAGAACCATGTAAATGACATTTTAAGAACATAATAACATATATTATGGTAAAAGTTGTGTAATTTTTTGGGGTAAAATCCACATTTTGAGACAAAAATCGCTGAAAACTGGAAAATCAATTTAATGCATTTCAGTTCAACAAACAAGACCCACCAAATAACTTCAAATATACTTCGATAAAGCCTGTCTTCAATTCAGAGAATTCATACAACCTTGTTGATGGTCATAAACATATTATGGGGTAAATACGTTGAATTTCATTGCCAAATGATGTCCTCATAAATCACAATATTTGACCAAACTATAATTTCTAATGTCACGTATATGCCGATAATCTAAGCTGCAACTAAGTAGTAGAACTTCAACATGATTTCAAGCTTATTTCAGGTTTTTTTGGTTGACTTTTTTTGTACCCCAATGGTATATTCACCAACCCAGTTGTAAGTACTCCGGTGCTGGCTCGAAAACCACTTTTATTTGGAAACTGCAATACCTCAATTCTGAAACTTGTTTTCAGCTAAGGATGATCTCCTTCGTGCAAAGCTCTGTGTTTAGCTGATATAGGTTTTATATGAGATCCTTTTTTTATTTGATTTTTGTATCAGCTCGAAATCATGTATCTTTCGGTTCGAGATCCTCCAAATGTTTTGATTTGATCTGCACCGAAGAGACATGGGCATCTGCAGAAAAAATATATTCATACATTCGGTATATTGTTATTTATTCTGAATATTCTGTTTCGATAACAATAACTCCTTTCCTCGAATTCAGGCAAATCTGTCCATCGGCATTCACCATATGAGACATTGCACTCTAAGCCATGCGTCCTACATGTACAATTACAACGAAGTTTCTTTAGAGCTGATTGTTTAGTCGACTTTACAGACTTCAATGTTTCATTTTTAAAAACCAACCAAAATTACAGTTGCACTAATCCATTTCAAACGATCAATAGAAAAAAGAAGGGAAACGGGGAATGTGTCAAAGAGACAAAGACCCAAAGGGGAGTAATAACAACTCAAAGCCACCATAAGATCTTCAATGAACGGTGAGAAAATTCCACACCCAACGGAGCGGCCCTTGAATAAGAGTAATCAAGTTCGGCGAAATAAACATGTTTGAAAAGGTATGACCTTATAGGCTATGATATATATGACAGCTTCACTGGTTGATGGCAAAGTATGAATCGGGATGACTGGTCAGCACTTAAATTGTAAACAAAGATCATTATTATATTTTGAAATTTATAAAAACTAAGGAATATCTCCCTCGTGCATAGTTTTGTCCCTGGTTGAGTTTTATCTTTCTATTCAGATCCTGGTTATTTGTTCTTTTACACGTATTTTGGTTTATGAACTTCCACCTGCTTTGATTCGATCTGTACTAAAGAGACAGAAATTGTCGAAATATGCATTCAAAGAAAGAAAACTAACAGTAACTTTGGTATTGTGTCATTTACACATCTTTTCTCAAAAATTGCGCCCCGATCATATGTGGCTGCAGTAAGCTAGAATGGTCACTCGTATGTAATGTTCCTTACACTCGTTGTTGCAGTACCATTTCGTTAAGATTTCAGATAAGATGATGAAAATGTTTTTCCCATAAGGATCATGCATTGTTAAGCGCTGATAGTCATATTTTTATCGAAAGTGACTTCTACAAAGGACTTCCATAACTTTACAGTCTGGTTCAATCCAATTTCATAGCTTCAGAGCATATGATGAAAATGAGAAAGAAGATAACGGACGACGAACGCCAAAGCTATGGTTCAGATGAGCCAATATATACAGGTAATATTGATTTT